>CM031589.1:12210132-12387386 GCA_018467065.1 Ephestia elutella
TATAATTAATTTTGTGGTGGAAAAAAAAAAGAATTTATTATTATTATACGATGCTACAAACACACATAAAAGTACACGAGAAATAAAAAAAAAAACATGAACAATAATATGTTATTCTGTTTTAATTAACAACTAAGAAAAAACATCTTATCCTAACTAATATTATAAAAGCGAAAGTGAGTTTGTTTATTACCTCTTCACACTGTCTCTACTGAACGAATCTTCCTGAAATTTTGCATACACATAGTTAGAAGTACCGAGAAGGACATAGGGTACTTTCCATCCCGGGAAATCCACTGTTCCCATGGGAAATTCACGCGGGCATAAGCTAGTTTAATATAGAAATTAGATAAAATGAAAAAAATCCATGCGAGCAGGACTTGAACCCAAAAAACATTCTTGGATGCATAAAAATCCAAAAACGTAAAATAAAACATTTTTGATGCAATTTGTGGGAAGATTTTATGAAGGGACGAAATAGTGTAACAGTAAGCTGAGAAAGCGCGCGCTGTTTGATTTTTATAATCCAACTTGCTTTTGCCCGCGGCTTCGCCCGCGTGTATTTTCCACGGGAACTGTGCTTTTACCCAGGATGAAAGGTACCCTATGTCCTTTTCCGTACTTCTAGCTATTTGTATGCGAAATTTCAGGAAGATCGGTTCAGTAGATAAAGCGTGAAGAGGTAACAAACAAACAAACAAACCAACAAACAAACTCACTTTTGCATTTATAATATTAGTTAGGATTAGGATTTTAATAGTTACAGTATCACGTCTTCATCCCTTACGGGGTAGACAGAGTCAAGAGTCGTGCCTTGAAGACCATGTTTAGCTGTATGGTGGGCTTATTGGTGGTATTGAGATTCAGATATAGGGACAGGATATGAAACGGAATCTTGTCATTAGCATAGGTATAGTGTAAGTCTTAATATTATGTTGTTATTTAGCTGTAAGACCCCAAAAAACAAATCCTAACTAATATTATAAACGCGAAAGTGAGTTTGTTTGTTTGTTACCTCTTCACGCTTTATCTACTGAACCAATCTTCCTGAAATTTCGCATACATATAGCTGAAAGTACGGAAAAGGACATGGGGTACCTTTCATCCTGGGAAAAAGCACTGTTCCCGTGGGAAATTCACGCGGGCGAAAGCTAGTAAATAAATAAAACCAAAATTGAATTTAACAATCGGCGCGACAAGAGAAGCGACTCTATGTTTTTCTTCTTCGCTGCCAGCCCAGCATGGAAGCTTTATAATAAAAGTGTTTAAAAGCAATAAAGCATCCTGAAGTAGCAATAAACCAACACATATCCAACGAAAAGTGAGAGTAACAGAATCCGTATTTCCCAATACCATTGACACGCTAAGCATACATCGTAAACTAAAACAAGACATATAAAACTTAGAGCGTGCGTAGCCTCCAAGCGAGCAAAGATGGCGACCGTGTCTATAGTCTATGGCCGCTAACGCAATAGTCTACCAGTTGTAACATTGACAGAGCGCTCGCCTTGGCCGCGCGCGCGCAAGGACCGCGCCGCAATGGCGACTACGCAACCGAAATGGAAGCGTTCGAGGGCGCGAACTTGACTTTTGAATTTGGATTTTTTTTTTCTTATTTTTTTACTGGCTAGTTTGATTTGTTAAGTCGAATTGTTTCTCTTTTAATTTAAATAACGTTATTATGTTTTTTAAATAAATACATGTTAATTAAATTTAATTTGAACACACTTAAGCTTAACTGACCCTTTTTATTCAAAGTATTCTATTTAGACTGTACTTTAGTACTGCACTTAAAAATATATTGAAATGTATTTATTTTCTTCAATTGTTTATAAAAATTGACAGTCTATAATAACATATTGCATTCTATAGCATGGAATATAACAGTCAAGTTTAGACATTTAACCAATATTGACATGAAAATAACACAATTTAATAAGTACAATTAGAATCAAATTTAGGAGCTTACTAAGTACTTATTATAGAAACTTAAATTAAATTAAATTAAATCGACTTTATTTCATACTTGCGTCCATATAAAATGTTAGTAACAATTTGATCTTATAAACTAGCGTTAGTAACATGTACACACAAAAACAAATAAAAGATTATAGTAGCTGCCTAAGGATGCAAGCAGTCTATAATGTTCTTTAAACAGAAAATATCGCCTTAAATATTGTTTTATGTATTTTATCATCAAAGTCATATTGAAGTTATTTTTAAACAATCATAATTACACGAATGAAACATGTGTGACATGTTCGTATCTCATTTCCTGAAAAGATGGCCTCCTTTCGTTTAAAAATAAATGACGAAAATAAAGAGCTTTGTCCTAATTGACTTGAAAGTTGAGTCAACTTCGTAACTTTAAACAACTCGAGCAATCTTAAGTAAAACATCTGATTTTGGCAAACTGTTTTAAGTTATCACCGGGAATTTATGTTATTTACATAATTTGTATACAAATAAAAATATTTATTTATAATAATAATTGTTGTTTGTTATATAAATAAATAGGTCATAACGATGTTGTTATTAAGTATAATTTGTATTCCTACAAATTAGACAAGTAAATGTATAAAATGATTAATAATAATAAAAATAAATGTAGAGTATAAACAATATTTGTTACAAAGTAGGTTATTTAGTAAATAATTTAACTAAATAAATGTTTATACCTTTTATACACCAAATGTATTTTATCAAACTACTAAAAATAACACACAATGAGAGTATTGTTTGCAGTAATTTTGATAATGCCATTGTTCGAATAAAATATTAACAGTATTATCCTATTCAATATATTTTGGCCTAAATAATTCAAAATTTGAATCTTTTTAAAAGGAAATACAGTTAGATATAACGAGTAATATCAAATACATCTAAATAGTATTAATTTGACTCATTTTGAAAATCGAAATTTAAAAAATTCGTTTCATCATAACGTCAAAAGTTCCGACGGAATATTTTAGCCTACGATCGCGCGTTCATTCGTAGCACTGATGAAAAATTATTTAATTAATTTTAAAAAGTTGATTTTATAACGCATTTCCACTAAATAATACATTAATATTGACTGAAAATAAAATAATTGATAAATTCTGATATTGTTAATACATTACGATATTCAATTACGTAATCGTATAATCGGTTATGGGAAAAATAAAAATTCTGCGATAAAACCCTTTATTTAAAACCGTTAAATACAAACTACTATATCTAATTTTTAAAATCTAAAACTTGAAAGAAGGTCGTAACGTTTTCTCTGTGCTGTCATTGGCCTTCGATCAAAATATAGGTTGCAATTTGTTAACGCACACTCGCACATTTACTCACACGTAACCATGGGTGCAATGTAAAACGATATAGTCATAGAAAAAGAGTGGGACAGATAAACGATAACCACTATATGAGGGGCGCGGTGGTGGGGGATTCGCAAGAAAATACAAAAAAATGTGCGTGAACCCTACGCACACTACGCAATGCGTTTCACACATGCGACGCACACATTCAACTTAAACCAAAGAGAACGCAAGATTAAGGGCACGTAATGACTTTGAAAAATTAAAACTTCTTTGTTCGGATTTCAAATGTTAATAACTTTCAAAACTTATGACTGGCCAGTACTCACATGCGTCAGAGGGGGCTGGTTCTTCTTCGGTCCAGTTTGACACTTCGGTCGTAATTTTGTAAAAAATAAAAAGTTCCAATTTCAAATGCGGTGTCACCTCAGCATGTAACACTCACGAATCCATTCAGCCGTATTTAAGAGCAATAACACTGTCACAGCATAAAATAATGTAACACATCACGACAGTCACAAATTACACAAAAATATTCCTTTTCAATATTTATTTACTAAATAAAATATAGTTCGGGTCCTAAGTTTCCATGTGATATGTGTCTTGCATCGCGGAGCGGAAGCCGCACTTTTTGTATACGAGGAAAAATTCGGAAAAACTCACTAAATCCCAAAATATTAATATCTCGTCGAAACCACTACGCGATTGATATGAATTATGAATATAATATTTTTTTTTATAAAATATAGTCTGTGGTCAAAATATTTTTTATTTTTTTTTAAATTTGGGTTCCTGTTTTTTCGGAGGTTTTTAGCGGTTATGTCGCGTGTTGTGGTCCAGTGGTGTGTTGAGAACGGAAATGCGACTCTCAACCGATTGTGCATAGGCGGTACTGCAACGGCGGCGCACACCGTACTAGACAGCGTGCGTACTTAGCCATTACCTTGTATTTACTGCGACCGAGCGCCCACTACACACAGTCTTGATACTTGAACGTGAACAGAAAAATTTAATAATTAAAGAATTTGTACAAAAATAATATGTCTTCTTAATCTAAACAGGACTTAGTTACGCCGAAGAATATTGTTTTAAGCAAATTTTTCTATTAACCACCGAGAATTTTTCAGATTTTTCAAATAAGCCTTGACGAGCTCGACAAAGTATGACTGAAAAATTACACACAAGAATGTTACAAGTCCCATATACTAACATATTTACTGATTAAAATAAGCGCTAATAAAAGTTATTGCTTCGTTCCCGTTTCAGACACAAAATAATCTTAAAATACTGACTATTACCTGCCAACTAGATATATTTAACACTAATATCTGTCGGTGCACGTTCATAACTGTTTCAAATTATGAGTTAGATGTCACGACTAACTACGAAAGTATTCCGCAACACTCAAGAAGACAGTGGCGCGCTATATTACCACTACATGCACAAAAGTGCATTGTCGTCCGTACACGCCACAGCTGGGTGAGTGATCGCGCTTGTATGAACCTTGTGCATTTTAGTTGTACTCGCTTATCTAAGTCTTTATACAAATTCAAACAACAATTCGCTTTTGGCGCGTAATACTTTTCGAAAAAAGAACTAGGAATTTTTGTTTCGGAAAATTTTCAAATATATATTTTTTTAAATGGAATGCTTCATTCGGAGTATGCGCGAATCTATGTTGTTAGTGTGCGAGTTTTTTATCGTTTTTTCTTCGGCGTGTGGGTGCGTTCGATTGTGTTGGCCATTTGGATGTGTGCGCGACTGCACATTGCGCGTGTGTGCGTCAGTCTTGTAAGAAAATGGTTCAGTGAAAAATTTTGTGGAGATCCGCAGAGATGGCGCTGTCTAAGAGACTTATCAAAAAGTGTTCCATTTGACGTTTTGCGATTTAAATTACTGTCACTAGCGGAATACGTTCGAAAATCGCATGCCAGAAGTCTCATATTTTAGAACGAGTTCGCTATTGTCCATGAAAGTAATTTTATAATGAAATAGCTAGTTTTGAGTCCTAATTCTAGGCCATAAAGTGTAGGTAGTATGTGATATGACTAGAGCTATGATAAATAGCACTCGAGATTATGAAACCCCTATTATCTATTAGATACTAGTTGAAGTTTAATTTGTTTTGTAGAAGATTAATCGTTGTTTTTATTAATTCAAGGCTTTGTTATCTAACCACACGTTTTAGTAATTTTAGTACTTATTTCCAGTGTAAGATGTAATTATACATAGGTGTTGCAATTACTTTAGTTCACATTACTATCGTCCGAAAAGTTAAATATGAAGTAAAAATTAAATTACTGCATGTAATTTGTTTAAAAAAAAAGAACAAAAGCTAATCCTACTATTATAAATGCGAAAGTTTGTGAGTTTGTGAATGAATGAATGAATGAATGAATCGTTTATTTGTAAAACATAGGTAAGTACATGTACATGTGTGAGGATGTTTCTTACTCAATCACGCAAAATCTACTGGACGGATTTCGATGAAATCTGGTATACGGGTAAAAAAATACCGGGAATAGCACATAGGGTACTGTTTATCCCGAAATTCCCACAGGGGCGAAGTCCCGGGGCGCGACTAGTCCTAACTAATATTATAAAAGCGAAAGTGAGTTTGTTTGTTTGTTTGTTTGTTTGTTACCTCTTCACGCTTCATGTACTGAACCAATCCTTCTGAAATTTTGCGTACACATAGTTAGAAGTACGGAGAAGGACATAGGGTACCTTTCATACCGGGAAAAAGCACTGTTCCCGTGGGAAATTCATGCGGGCGAAGCCGCGGGCGAAAGCTAGTAAAAAATAATAGAAGAATGAAGACTGTAAGCTTTAAGCTCCTTCCTATTTACATTCTCTTTCTTACTATTTAACAGCTTTGCACATGACAACTATGGTAAACTGACAGACCCCTCTTGTTAGTGTCACGTGGAATGTAACACTCATGTTTATCTACATTTTTCTGATCCCACACTTTTGCCTTGCTACCCTTTTGATTTCATTTATATTCCTTTCAAATACTTGGTTGACTAAGAAATCCCTTTTTGGGATAAGTCCGCCATTTTACGTACACCTGTCTTTTCTACACTCTCTCTCTTTAGTCGTATTTCCTCATGACTGAGGGTCGTGGTCATTATATGGAATGAAACACACACAACAACTCTCTTGGCAATTTTATTGGAGTGGTTTGCCATTGCCTTCTCCATTTCACACACTAGCTGATAATCATCAACCAGAGTGCAGGTTTCCTCACGATGTTTTCCTTCACAGGAAGCAAGTGGTGGTCGATGAAAACTAACATGAGTCAGATTGGTATACAAACTCATGTAGCCCGGGCAGGATTCGAACCTGGGAATTTGCATCCACAGGCGGGCGCACTACCACTCGGCCACCACCGCTTCAAAAAAGGGGTGCTATGTTTTCAGGGTTCATGTATGTAAGAGTCGTGAGACTCGAAGGCCACGTTTAGCTGAATAGAGATGGAGATTCAGGTATAGTGACAGGTCACTTATTTAAATTAAAACTCTACGCGTAGGAAGTCTCAAGTAGCTCGTTAGGAAAATTGAACGTCCGTTAAAAACGGTTGTAACAATTGATTCAAGCATTACATTTTGACATAATTGATACCCTCGGTAAATAAGGAGTGTTGCAATCAGACCTTATACAGGGTGCATTCATCCTCGTCGAAATGGTTAGTCGTTAAGACGCAGACAGACGCATAGATAATGTTGTTTAGTACAAGCTGCGCGTAAGATCGTGAAAAAAATGAAGTAGCTTTTGGCCGCGACTTCGTGCGTGTGAAATTGTGTGAGAATTTTTTAACTTTCACGAATGAACCCTAAATATTTCGGGAAATTAAAATACCCTATGTGTTAATCTATAACTTCCTCTCTCTAGTGAAAATCCTATCAAAACCCAATGAGTTGTTTCGAAGACTACCCTGGACAAACAGAAATAAAATAAAAAAATGGCTGGCATACGTACTTTTGTTAAGAAGTTGGCAAAATCAAAAACTATTTATTGAAACTTGGCCTTTAAAGAAGGCCTTTTTTATGTCCATAACTAATTATATAAATATAAGTCTCAAAGCAAAAACTACTAGTTAGCATTTGGGGACGACCACTGCCGAGAAGAAATGCCGAAAGAAACTCATGAAACAGTATTGGTCGCCTAACATGCCAGAGGAAGAGAATGGAAGAGGATCGTGCCGTCAAAAGAGCATACGAGGGTCGACCGCGGGGCCGTCGGCCAGTCGGGCGCCCTAGGTACCGCTGGAGCGATGAGGTTCTGAAAGACCTACAGAGCCTCAGAGCAGAAAACTGGCGAGAATTGGTGCAAGACCACAAAAAATGGCGTCATCTCGTGTCGGAGGCCAAGATCCACTTCGGGTCGCTACACCGCAGTAGTAAGTAAGTAACATGCCAGAGGGATTTTTTTTATATTTTTAATTAAGTATATATTTTTTACTAACAATAAATAAAAAATAATTAAACCTTGAACACAAAAAGTTTGGGAAACACTGTCATTGTCAGGCACAAACACACACACACACAGGTTGATTAAACTTACAACTCCCCCAGGTTATGAAACTTCTGGGAAAATAATCTTCCGGGAATCTTGTACATCCCCACGTATGTGGGGTTTGTGTGTATGATGAGAAAGGTGAAAATAACTGAATACACGGGTAAGGTAAGTACATAGTTATATTTCTATTATATGTGTAGACTAGCTGCCGCCCGCGGCTTCGCTCGCGTTAATCCTTTCTTAGCGGATGCCTACGTCATAACATCTACCTGCATGCCAAATTTCAGCCCGATCCGTCCAGTGGTTTGGGCTGTGCGTTGATAGATCACTATGTCTGTCAGTCAGTCAGTCTTTGAGTTATATATATATATATATAGATAATATGGAAAAATTACTAACAGTTATTTTCATCTTAAAGAAGGAATTCCATGGAGTTGTCATCTGCATAATACCCGTAAGGGACAGACTCATAATGTAATACTACTAAATTGAAAATACACAATAACAATAGCTAATAGCAACCCTCTCACTATTAATAACCTACTTTATTTGTTAAGGGATGTCAGGCTATAGACGACTTTAAAAAAACAACTTATAAAAAAATTGTTTGTCTAAAATGCACTTGAAAATAAGTTAGTTTATGACTTACTAGTTGAGCCCCGGGGCATCACTCCGATAGGAATTTCGGGATAAAAGTACCCTATGTGATATTTCCAGGAATTTTCTACCCGTGTATCAAATTTCATCAAAATCCGTTGAGTAGATTTTGCGTGATTAAATAACAAACTTACTCACATCCCAATTTTTACATTTATATGTCACTAGCTACGCCCCGGGGCTTCGCTCCCGTGGGAATTTCGGGTTAAAAAGTACCCTATGTACTATGCCCGGTATTTTTATACCCGTGTACCAAATTTCATCAAAATCAGTCCAGTGGATTTTGCGTGATTGAGTAACAAACATCCTCACAACTCACAAATTCGCTTCCAAACTTTCGCATTTGTATTATAAGTTTAGCCCGCGGCTTCGCCTGCGTGAATTTCCCACGGGAACAGTACTTTTTCACAGGAAGAAACCTTTCTTAACCTACCTTATGTCCTTCTCAGTACTTCTATCTATTTGTATGCGACATTTCTGGAAGATTGGTTCAAAAGATAAAGCGTGAAGAGTAACGAATAAACTCACTCACTTTCGCATTTATAATATTAGTTAGGATTAGGTATCTATATATATAGAACTCAAAGGTGACTGACTGACTGACATAGTGATCCATCAACTCAGAGCCCAAACCACTGGACGGATCGGGCTGAAATTTAGCATGCAGGTAGATGTTATGACGTAGGCTTCCGCTGAGAAAGGATTTACGCGAGCGAAGCCGCGGGCGCCAGCTAGTATAGTATATAGGTAGTGAAGTAAATTCCTTGGTAAATACAGTCACGGTCGCGATATATGACGAAATAGATGGACAGACAGAATTTCAACGTGACTGATTAATCACGCGGGTACAAAGTGCGCTGCTAAATTTACTACGATCTATTGTTTCGCTACTGAGAAAATAAGCGCCATTTTGTAAAAAATGTGATTGGCTAAATAAAAAGGACCTATGTAGGTTCGTTGTAACAGTCAATTCGTCATGAAAAAAATGGTTTTGGTGTAAAGAGTTAACTTGCAAATATGTGAAATTGTCTGTGCCAAACTTAATAAAATAAAAATAAAAACCGGCCAAGTGCGAGTCAAACTCGCGGACCGAGGGTTCCTTACGCGCAAAGCATCTCATATAGCTCTAACTAAAAGATCAACTAGTTTAAAATAAGTTTGTAACACTTTTTTTCAGACTTCCAACAATATTATTAACTATTTTCAGATTTATTCCTGTATAAGTACTGTTAGACCTTGCTTTTTGCCAAATTTCATAATTTTAGGTCAACGGGAAGTACCCCATAGGTTTTGATTGCTGCCTAATATCGCAAAATATGCGAAAATTCGCAACATAACTGTAATATCTCCTGATTGCGTTGACTGACGTCTAATTTTGATTATTTTATTCTGAAAGAGACCATGGATCCGACTATTCGATATTAATTTCAATTTGATAACTTTAAGCGTTACTGAGAAAAAAAATGTTTGACAGACAGACGGACAACAAAATCTATACTTACTTACTATACTTACTTACTTACTACTTACTAATATTATAAATGCGAAAGTTTGGATGTGAGTTTGTGAGTTTGTGAGGATGTTTGTTACTCAATCACGCAAAATCTACTGGACGGATTTCGATGAAATTTGGTACAGAGGTAGATAATGACCTGGAATAGCACATAGACTACTTTTTATTCCGGAAAAAATGGTTCCCGTGGGCATGGAATACCAATTATAGTAACGCCATCTATTATTTGACAAAATAGACGTCATGTCAAAATGACGTTACTTCAAAGTGACGTTACGTCAAAGTGACGTTTTTTTTCTTTGTTATCTCTTCACGCTTTCTCTATTGAACCAATCTTCGCATACACATAGTTAGAAGCACTGAGAAATACACCTTTCATCTAGGGACTGTTCCCGTAGGAAATTCACACGGGCGAAGCCGAGGGCAAAAGTTATCTTCATAAAAATTAAAAAATATAGGTATATTATGTATATTTAAAAAAATACATAAAAAAATAAAAAAAGGTATCAATTCAGCTTCCACGTGGACGTGGGTGTACCTACCGTGTCGGAATCGAAGACGTGGCTCCGACAGCAGCCCACGGACCCACCGAGCCGTGAGCGCTGTCAACAGCACCCGAAAATGTCAAGTGGATTATACGCAAAAATGAACAGTTTGGCAGATTTATTTGCGAGATTGTTTTTGTTTTAAACGGTATAAGTTATGTTACGTACAGTCCAATTAGAATCTAAACTTGGATTGGGCTGTAACAACTTCACTGTGGTCTCTTTGACAAATGTACATGTATATAGTGAAGTTAGTTTCGAATGGTTTGAAATGGTTTTGAATCACAAGTTGACAACTTAACCAAAATAACAAAAACCCATAGAATTTAAATTGCATAGTAACAAGAGTTTGGCTTATTTCTTATTTCTACTAAGTACTGTTATTTTTTTTTCATCCGAAACGGAGGTTACGCTTAGTATAGTTGTAGTTATTAGTTTAGTATGTACAGTCCGCTGAGTTAAGGGTCATGCGGCTGTGCAATTTCAAAACCTAGCAAGGGACAATTTATAAAAAACGTGGTTTTTACTAAATTCGCTTCAGATAGGCTATAACCTAGTACGTGACAAATTTTGAAAAAAAAAAATGTTTTTTTTTTTCAAAATTTGTCACTTGCTAGGTCTTGAAATTGCACAGCCGCATGACCCTGTCTTACCGAATCCTATCTCAAGGGGCTCAGGTTTCTGCAGCTGACTGTACGTCCATATTAAATAAATGTATTAAATAGAGTTACAGCAAGAAATGTTTTTTTTGCTTTTCGTTATATTTACTGTTTTATAGGTGGAAAATATGATAACTTAAAGTTTTATTTTTTGATTTTTTTTTTTTCATAAAGGATGGCGCGATAAAGCCTTAGATCGAGAGTCTTGGAAGAAAGAGAGAGAAGCCTTAGCCCAGTGTATGACATTGATAGCTATTAAATAAATAATAATAAAATATTTTTTCAAATGGTTGCTTTTGTGTCCTGTTTTTGTTTTTCATCAATAAAGGCGCTGCTATAAAACAGAAAAAAGTGAAAAAAAAAACAGTTACTTTTTATATTTCACTTAGGTAAGTAAATAGATAGGTAGGTACTTGTCAACCAAGATATTAAACAAAAACTATTAAGTGCATTTTGAAACACAAAAAAAAACTGTAAATCAAAAACCTAAAAAAAAAATACGAACAATAGAATTAGAACACTAAAGATTTTTCCCGAAACTAGAACAAAACTCGTCTCTTAGCCGCCATGACAGTTTTTTTGTCGCCGACCTAAGATGGCGCGTGGCGGAAGCCTTAAAACAAAAGAAACCCATAGCCCGCCCCACCCACTCAACTACACAACTACAAAAAAAATCGGAAAACGAAACGCAAATTGAGATTTAGCGAAAAAGTGCAAATAAAATCAACAGTCGAGTGCTGTATCAACAAAAGGCAGAAATCCCGAATTTGCGTGGAACGGGACGCGAGCACGTACAGAACGCAACATAATCCCGCAAAAGCGGGCATGCAAAGTCGTATAACAGTGGCACATTTACCGGGTAAGGCATCAGGCGGCCACTTGTTGCTCGCCCGATCCAACTTCGCTTCGCCGACTGACGCCAAACTTCTGATATTCGCCGACCAATTACTCCAGTCCGTTGTTCAAATTAGGAATCCCTAATTTGAATTTCAATACTTCTAATCTTAGTTTAAAACTGTTCGAGTGTTCGCTATTCGAATCCCTTTTTTTCTACTTTAAAGCCAGTAACATGAGCCAACTTAGATAAGTTTGTCAACAGGAACTGTTTCAACAAGCACTAATAAACTTTACGTTATTTACATACGAGCTAACAATATAGATTATAAAATATACGATCAATCTGGAGCACCTCAATCAATTCTCACTGCACTTCACTATCGCGTCTTAAAAGTCTCAAGACACAGAACGCACTTAGAAGAAACAATTTAAAATTACATTTAAAATTGGAACGATCTCGTTCGAAACCGTTGGTTTTGAATTTTCGAATTTGAATTTGGAATTTGTTTATGCCAAAAATTGAGTAGAACGGCGGCTGTGTTTTAATTTAGCTCCAGATTGCAGACGAGAACTTGCATTGCACGCCGTCCCAGTTGCAACAGGTTGTTTGGTGGAGAGGCAGTGGACGCATGCGCGCTGCGCTCGACCGATGCATCTCTCCACAGTGGCCGCGGAAGTTAACTGGCTAAATGTTACGTTACAAAAGGTTTTGTCTTAGGTATCGATTTTCGGAGCGTCTTATATTTTGTTTCTCAAACAATCAATCCATTTTCTTGCTTTAATTTCTAGTCTTGCGTGAGATTGGACTACATCAGTAAACGACTCCCAAAGCAGCCATTCTACCATACTGTGCAGGTCAACTCACTCCAATAGATACCGAGTCATCGTTCGTTCTTTATCGACTATCGATATAATTTATCGACCTCCATATACAGTTGATAATTTTTGGTCTCGGTGACAGACATATACATTCCTGAACTAACAAACTGTATTACGATCAATATGTCTTATTGCTCTTTATCCTCGTAAAAAGCTTAAGTTTGTTTAAGTGTAACATCTTTCCAATCGCTTGAATACAATCTGTGGGAGTAATAATGGAGCTCCTACTGCACCCGTACTTAGTATCAGGTCATCCATAAAGTACGTCATCGAAAATGTGACCAGCTGTGACAATGAAGGGGTCAAATCGTGTGACGTGCTTTATGGAGGGCCCCTAATGGTCTTTTTTTACAGAAAGCATTAAGTCTCGGTTGACCTTTCAAGGCACTCTGAGAAATAACAGACACATTCCAGTACACAATGTGGCCACTGTGGAACGCCCGCTGCACCCGGTCTTGGCCTTTATCCTCGTCGAATTAGGCGTGACGCCATCCTCCCTGCCCTTATCTTTGGAGAACATCCAAACCCACCCTTATCTTACTCCATATGTTAGTCTTACTATGGCACAGTAGATATGTCCTGAGGCTCCACTCCAGTAGGAATTCCCTTGTCTGATATTCTAGACTTTACCTGTGCTGTCAAAAGCACATCATCATCTTAAACATCTTTCTCCATTTGTATATGGGACTAGCTTTTGCCCGCGGCTTCACCCGCGTGAATTTACACAGTGAACAGAGCTTCTTCCCGAGATGAAAGGTACCCAAATTCCTTCTCAGTACTTCTAACTATGTTTATGCGAAATTTCAGGAAGATGTTTCAGAAGAGCGTAAAGAGGTAACAAACAAACTCACTTTCGCATTTATAATATTAGATAGGATTATAGGATACAGACACAGTATCACATCTGAGCCAAGAGTCGTTAAACTCGAAAGCAACGCTTAGCTGAATAGTGGGCTTACTGGCGGAATAGAGATTCTGGAGTGACAGGTTGCTACCCCATCGCTTATGACAAGGATTCCCAGTTTAGAACCGTTCCCTCGATTGACATTTACAATCTGCTCGGGAAAAGAAGCAGCCATTTTGTACTTTTTCATCGCTGGATACCAGAAGAGCATAGAAGTATAATTCTTTTTATTTCTTTTCGTATAGGGTCTGCGCAGTGTCTTTTCTTTCGTAAATGACTATTTTCAATCATATTTTCAGTCACTTTTAGGACTTATATATAATTCTTTGTGTAATCATCATATCATCTTTCGGCTTATCTTCTAATCAACACATAGACAACCCAAATTAATTGCATATTCACCTCTATTAATGCGGCAATTATTATTAATTAAGTTAAATTAACATGCTGACTGTACCACATAGTGTCGTCCAGTAAATTTTGCGTGGAGGATTATTCCCAGGATGCAAGATTCCACGTTAGGTTACTCAATTATGTTTTTGAACCACTACAAGAGTCTCAAAATCGTTTGATGACGATCAAGGTGAGTTTCTTTCGGCATTTCTTCTTCCAGCAGTCGTCGTTCCAAAATGCTAGTAGTTTGTAGCTTTGACATTTATAAAACAATACAATTCTATACCTACTTAATTTTGACGTGAAAAATTGCCTGCGAAGTTCAATTTTCAATAAAGTTTTTTTTTTAATTTGATGGTTTGCTCTGTCCTACAGGATGAAAACAGCATTTTGATAGAATTTGAGTAGGGCAAAGATCATTTGTAATAAAAGATAGACGGATTTTGAGTTGTTTCGACCACCATCTTTGTTTGACCTAGTTTATGCCCTATGACCTATTTGCGAGTGATCGTTCGCGCGGAATTTACTATTGTTAATATATCAGTGTTGCCACGATCAAGATGAAACCTACGCCAGATTTTCTAGTTATACCTTCAACAATACAATTTCGAAAACCGAAGCAAAATTTAAAAAAAAAATTGGCTTCTGTTGTCTAGCAATTTTATTTTATGTAAGTTGGTAATGATAATGATATAGGTGCGCCAACACAAGGTAAAAATTTGCGGCTCAGACGAACGAAAATTCTTTTTTTAAAACAATTTTTCATAGAATTACATCACATTATTAAATTTTTGCACTACTTCAGAGAATCCTCAATTTTTGGGCGATATAAATAATGTTGTGATGTAAATACCTATTGCGCTATACCTATAAAGTAAGACACTGACATGCCATACCTAAAAAAGCAATATATAAGAACTCAAATTTTAATCAAACCGAATAGAACTGAGGAAGTACCCTCATAACACAAATACGTTTTACATAGTGATATGAGCAATATACGCTACGATGCATTACGCAATATTCGCCCTTACAGTCGCTAGATGAACTAAAGTTGTCAGACTTCCAAATGTTTTCAGCTAACTTTATGCAATAAACCGTAGAGTAGAGAGAGTTTTGTTTACACAACCCTAAACTGCTGCCATAGACACGAAGAGCAACTGGCTACATGTGTGCAAATGTGCAACGTCAAATTGCGAGCCTTGATAATGCTATTAGAACTTCAATAAAGGATTTAATATGACTTAACTTACGATGTTAAATATTTCCATATAAGTAACTCAGTTTGCAAAGCTACATAAAACGCCGAATCATTCAAAGCTGTATTTTTTTTTTGTTTTTTTTTTAACGTAAATTAAAAATGAAATGAAACATTGACGTAAGGCGCTGGACAGACAGAAAAGACATAAGACGCAGACGTGGCGCGGACATATGTCTCTTCCGCATCCCTTTCATACAAAATGTATAGAAGCGTCGCGACGCAAAACATATGGAAAAGACGGCGCAAACACGATGCTTACTTGTCTGCACCCTGTCTTTTTTGTCTGTCCAAGCGTCAAAGTATCATTGGACGAATAGCTAGCAATCTTGGCTAAAGAGGATAAAAAACAAAAACAATGAAAAGTTCGAAATTTCAAATGATGGTATTATTTTTGGTTTTTTATTGGAGCCTGGCTGGTAATGATAATAACCAAACATTAGGATGTGTTCGAAATTCAAAATTATTGTTAAGAACAAAAGCAAATGCAAATGATTTAAAACTATTTTTGTAATTGGATTTGATTGATACGAAATTATGGCGAATAGACTATTCACTAACAGTTGGCGATTTTATCCATTTTATCGCCTAAAATAAAACTGGGTGCGCCATCATTTACGATTTCGTTCGGCGACCGTTCAATTAATTCAGGTTTACGTAAAACACCAAACCAACCGATTGCAATTTACATTTTTACCATTATTTTTTACTACGGATGGTGGTGAATTTATTTTTATGAGATTCGGTTGTTATTAAAGTAAGTTTGGGTTAAATTACAGACAGAGACCATGGCAAAAAGTGCATTCGGAAAATATATAAAATGCAATTTAAATTAGTAAACTTGTGGCCTAAGTAAAACTACACCGTTATTAGAAAGCCACTAACTCGGCCCATCTCAAAGGAAACTTGGTCCGATTTAACAAATTTGAAATCGATGACTCGTCCCCGGGACGAGTTTTGAGTGGGACGAGTAAATGGCTGTCTCATCATAGAAACACATAGTAGAAGATACTCACAATACTTAAACATAGTGTTATTTACATATTTTATCCTTGGTTATAAGTATTTAGCAGTTGAAACCTATACCATATTCTTAATAGCATCATGTGAAGAATTGGCTCAGTCACCTACAGAGCTCTCTATGACGTCACTTACCGAGTATGTACACCATGTTTTTGGTCCACCTCTGCAACTCCTTGCGAATGGCTCGGCGTTCCTGCTGGCAGCGCGCGAATGAGCATTCCGCCATGGCACACGTGCGGCAACCCTGGAAATAAAATAAAAATATATAAAAAAGATCTATTAATATATAGGGACACTCAATCACACGGGATGAGCTTGCCCCAAAGTAAGTCTGAGACTTGTGTTATGGGATACTAAGTCAACTATAGTATATGTTATAACAAATACATACATAGATAAACATCCAAGACCCAGGTCAATCAGGAAAAGATCATTTTCCATCTTGACCTGACCGGGGATCGAGACCGAGACCGCAACGGTCAACGCAGCCTATGAACGCCGCAATACCAAAGTCAAGTCGAAGTCGAGTCAAGCGCAAAGCCGACCCCGAATAAATCTTCTCACGCTTTTTAGAAGAACTCCATGATCTAGGAAAAATCATTCCATAACCTTTGAGGACCAAGAAAGAAATTTCTTTCAAATGGTAGTTAAATAATGTAAATAATTATCTTGCTTAAATAAGTTCTTTCTATACATTGATTGGACGTTGAAATCAGCGATTCTTATAAATATAGAGTTAACATCAACAAATCAGAGAATTTGCTGATACCTAATAACAGGATGTCTCAAACGTGTAACCTGGTAACTTATTTAATCACTCTGACGTCACATCCGCTCAAAATATCTCGTTATAACCGCGCAACACCGTCCGAGCCACGTCCGAGCTAAACCCAAATCCTATTTACCACAGGGCTCTTTAAAAGCCGTCTCTCTAACTAAAATTACATTAGCTCCCATATCCTCATAGTTTCAGCTATCACCTCCGAAGCGAGACAAAATAAAAAGCAATTACTATAACATTCATCGATGCAGTATCGACGCCGCCGGTCGGTGACCTCTCCCAAAGGAGCTAACGAAATTCCACGAAAAACCTCCGTACTCATCAAGGAACACCCAACACCCACCGAATATGCCCGAACCCCCCGAATCTGGCCCCCGAATTCTTATTTCAAACTCCAGACGAAGGGGGGCGAGGGTATCGCGAAACTATTCTTATTTTAAAAATCTCTCTCCACGGAATATGCCACGAAAGAGGTTCTTATTTTAAAAATATCACGCTCCACCGAAATTTTCTTATTTTAAAAACTTGAGGGGGGGTGCGAACGTTCTTCCGAAATCCACCCCCCTTCTCCCCAGTGGCCAGTTATGATATTCTTATTTTAAAATCGCTCGAAGCGTTCGGATTCTGTTATTAAGATGTTGGTGTGTGTACGCTTTTATGAGACCGCTCGAACGTGAGCCAGGATCGTCTAAGACACAAAGGATTCACTCGCAAATAAGTATGTAGCGTCCTTACGTATCTCTATCGCGTTTATCGAGCTATTTAGTTGAGTAATTTTGTTATAAAAGTTACCTAAAAACGCTCACCGATCACTGACCTACGTGACCCAGTTACCAGCTGTTAGCAAAGAAATTGTAATTCCAAATTGAAATTTTCATTTATGGAATTCCGTTATAAATTCAATTGCCAGTACGAACGAATGCATGTGAATTCAAAATTCGAAAAAAATTCGAAACAAAAAAGCATAGCGATGCAACCAATAATCTTTCCCGCCAATTTCCATCGCTGTCAAATTTGGAACCGCGTCGCCGCCACCCCGGCGCGCCACCCCGCCCCAGATCAATTTACGATAACTCGGTTTCAACATTCCGTCCCGCTCCGCCTTAAGACACCCGGCTATCCCCGTCTCCCCCCGGATAAGTTCTAGAACTGGGCAACTGTTCACTAAGATAACCGGATATCGGTTTTGAGACGTTGTGGGAATTATCGTGCTGAATTTTCATTTTTACTCGTTTTTCTAAACTCGCTGTAGTTATTGCTGTTAAAAATAACGGTCACAAAAATCTATATAAAAATATTTGACATTGACACTTCAAACTTATTCTTTCGTAACTGTGGTATGAAAGTTGCATTCCGGCAATTTATTAAATATTTTCAGCTAATTTTGCTAGTTACCACGTTTTGGGCTTCAAAAGCGTGGGACCATTCTCTCACGCGGATATGGCCCGGGACTTATTTTTAACTGTTGTGTGCGTGTTACGTGCGCGCATGTGTGCGCACGTACAGTGTGTGTGTGCGTTTGAAATATTCCCCCGTAGCGTGGCTCGGAATTGATGTTTTTAATTAGTTTCCAACGCTTTTCGTAGCTGGCCAGTATCGCCTTTTTATAATATTACACATAAAATTAATTTATAAATGCCATTAAAATACCCGCTGTATTTATAGCCCACCATACGCTTCCAACGGAAGAACACGAGAAACTTCTAAAACGGTTAATCCATCCACAAAAGCGAAGCATCGAGGGGTTTAAAACTTTAATTGAATACACTATTCGCTTAAACAATTTCGTCAAAGTTACACTTAAATATAAAACGAAACTGCAGAGCCGGTGACCCGGAACGCTTCCTGAAAACTTTCCTTTGTAAGCGAAAATTCAATAGGCGGGAAGTTCGTTCGTCGCACAAACCGCTCCTCATTGTCGAAAGGTTGACGGACATTAAAAAACACCTAATAAAAAGAACCCAATAGAAAGGTCGAAACAAAACGGAATCCTCCTTTTCTCGATGCAATTCAAATTCGAAATCGGAATCTTTTTAAAATTCAAATTCGGAACGTGGATACAAAAATTCGTCGTGAGATATTTGAATTTAAATTTGGAATGTCGCTAGTGAACGTGGGATATTTATATTTGTTCGGATTAGGATGTGTTTTGTTTTTTTTTCATAACGTGGTTGGCGAGGAGTTTTACCAAGTTTTACCTAGTCACTTGTAGAGGTCGCTAGTTAGTATGTGGAGCCGCTGTTCTGTATTTATTGTGCGCTCCTACCTGTTGCTCGGCGCTTTGTTTTTGTTGATCGTAGCTAGTTCGGCGAGTTGGCCGGGTTGGATCTGAACGAGTTTATTATGAAACCCACGTGGAGTCGCACGTAGGCTTTGAATTAGGTCTGGTTTTATTTTCAGGTGTTAGGGAATTCAGCTCTTTCAGTTTTTATTAGACACAAGCGGTATTTAGGCAGCTAGAGTTTTTCGTTTTAACTCGGTGTGGAGTGGAAAATATGTGTTGAACTTTTTCGTCACTTTTTCAGTTTGGTACTACGTACGTAGTCTAAGTTTCAGTGAAAATAGTATTTTTATACATGAGGTAGTTTTATGAATTAGGCCTTTGTGGTATAAAAACGTCTAACGGTATAAAAAAGACAATTCTCAAAGTCAATATATAGGTTATTGGCTTCTTGCATTATCCTTACATACCTACTATAAAATAAAGTCCCCCTCTATCTATCTGTTAGCAATAAACTCAAAACAGATTTTTACCAATGCAGCAATGGACTAGGTGGGTCGTGAGAAAGGTTTTGGTGTATAATTTACGCGGACGAAGCCGCGGGCAAAAGATATTTTATTATACGTGATCTAAAACACATGAAAATCAATGTCATTTTACCACGTTCAAAAAAACAGACGCAACTTTATTTTGTAACGATTTACAAATACAAAAAAATAATATTCGTAATATCGTTCAACAAAAACGTATCAACATCAAAATTTAATTGACCGAGCGAGCGAAGCGAGCGAAGGTCTCTAAATCGAGTTGGGGGCGAAACACATTGTTTGTATGTATGTATGTATGTATGTATGTATGTTTGTACCGCGATAACTGCCGAACCGATGGTCCAATTTTGATGAAATTTGGTAGGCATGTAGGAAATATCAATAGAATTTTCAAGTTCGTTGGGCATCAAAATCGGTTCAGTAGTTTTTGAAATATTAATAAAAATGTCCGCGATTATGTAGCAAACGAAACCATAGCGTGTTCTAACTTTGGATAACGCCATCTAGATTTTATTTAGGGAACTGAATTATGTTAGAAAAGTCGAAATCAGAGTAAGTATATCAATAAAAACGCGAGTAATAATCGCGAGGTCTAAGTTCGCGGCGAACTACTAGTTTATTACTAATTAAAATTAAACCCTTCCACAGCCCGCGTCTCATAACAAATGAGTGCCCGTTGGCCCCGAAAAAGTCTTATCCCCATTTATCTCAAGTAGGGGGAAGGGTGTAGGGGGGTGCCCCGCCGCGCCTGTGTGAAAGAATGCCCGGAATCAATACAGGCGGCACGTTAAATTGGCCCGGGTACCGCTTGACCCCCATTTGGGGGTAGCCAGCACACATTATTAGGTTTTTAATGTGTTTATTAGTTATATTTAATATTGTCTATGGATTTTTTCGGTCGTCGTATCATGTTTTGAAGAACTAATTAATTACTTTCAATGTACTTTCAAAGTACACCAGCTAAATTTTTACAGCGAATTAAATTACTAAAAACATTTTTTTTAAATATTTTCTTTACATGGACTTATCCTAACTAATGTTATAAATGTGAAAGTGAGTTTGTTTGTTTGTTACCTCTTCACGCTTTATCTACTAATACAATTTTCTCGAAATTTCGCGTAGTTAGTAGTAGGGAGAAGGACATAGAGTACCTTTCATCCCGGGAAAAGGCATGGTTCCCGTGGAAAATTCACGCGGGCGAAGCCACAGGCAAAACCTAGTATCTAATAAAAATAAAACATTATATGCTTTTAAAAGTTAAATCTGTACTCACTTTATACTAATAGATTCTAGTCGGTATTGGTAGATCTAAATCGGCTTACGCATTTCGGAACATGAGCCCAAGGAAAAGACAAAACTCATACATGTTTGTTATATGTAAATATTGAATTATAATTCCAGTTTTTGAATTCGGTAGAAAGTGTTAAATTTTAAGCGACGTTCAAAATTAAATGCGGAACACGAACTGGCATTAAATCCTCAAATTAAAATCTTACGACGCCGTACTTGGCCACTAATTCTTTGCCATGAAACGAAACGTTCAAAAACAATTGTGCCAAAAAAACGGCCAGTTTAAATTTATTTGAATTTCGAATTAGATTTTTCTTTTATCCCTAAATTCCTGCTTTTTAGAAATTAGAGTTTGAACTAATCAGACCTTTTCTACTAAAATTTAGAATCTTTTGACGGTTTTGCCGTCTGTTTGTCTCAATTTTTGCTTTCAAAGTTTCACTACCTACTTAATAAATTTAGTATATAGTTTTTTTAAAGGCCAGTTTCTAGAAGTAAACCAGTCGATTTGAGAAAATCTTCAATCAATCAAGCAATAAAATTTATTTATATCAATTCGTTCATAAACACAATATGTGGCTTTAGGATGTCAAGAACATCTTGCATTTCCTCTAAAAAATGATATAAAATTGATATTGTAATTTATTTATTTATAACTTACCCTGTGAACATATCATAACTAGCTAAATTAATTAGGAATATTTAGTAATATAGAGGGATTCTAGGGAGTCGCGGCGAAAAAATAGAGATTTTAAAAACTAAGGAAATGCAAAAACAAATCAAGAAACTGAAATTGCGAAACCGCCAAAACAATGGTCGGAAAAAGGACGAAATCTCGACCCATTTTGCGTGCTTTAATTGTCCAATGTAGCCCTAAGTTCTTCACAAAACTTGAATGCGACAGAAATGAGCCATCACTATAATAACAATGGTACAAAAACAGTGGGGTAAAGGGGTAAAATTGGTCATAATGAGTGTCTTCCCCCCCGACCCCCACCCCGTCTCTGGTGGGTCAAGCGGGGAAATAAAATTTTAAATTGAAGCCGTGAAAAAGACAAAAATGTGAAGACTGGGGAAGGTTAGGGCCGGCGCACACTTGCACGCTACGCAATAAATATTGCGACATTTTTTAATAGTTACCTTTAGTGAAATATAAAAAAATAGTTAACCTCTTTTATGAGTTGTAATTTGATTATCATAATAATAAGGAGAGAAAACTATTATTTAAATTTATTATTTTTTAGAATATGAATGAGGAAGACGTAAATAGATATAGATGGTATGGATTAGGTAGGATTATATCTGGATGCGACATATCACACCGGGGCACTTGATTTTGTAAAAGTATACCTTAAAATAAGGAAGAAGTGTCTTATATGTAGACCTACGACAAAGAAAGAAAGAATAAGTGAAACACATATGCTTGGTGGATTTATAATATGATTATTTAAATGGAACTAACGAAAAATCTTTGTTCGTCAGCGAGACACAACACCTACAGGCTAGAAAAAACGAAATATCTGTTTATTTTTAATTATTTATATCAAAGGACAATCTTATAAGTAGCTTCAATATTTGCGTGCCCTGCCCTGTCTGTATTTTAGATGCGATAACCTTCACTGGAAGTTCCTTATTTAGGTGACCTACGATAACAATGAACTGTTGCTATTACTTATGTGATAAGGCCAGCTGACTGTCGTATGATTTGAGCTAGATCATAGTTTATTAGTTGCGCAAGGTGACTATATCTTGGGTTAAACTAATTAAGATTTTAATAGAAAAACAAAAAGAGTGATTTGATGGATACTAATTCTTCATTACCGTGAGTTTCTCTGATGCTTCCCACCAATTGAAATACAGGTTAATTCCTAACTCGTTGGTAGGTTGCTGATTGTGGAGCAAGCGGATTTGCCAATATACTATATTGTATACTAGCTGTTGCCCGCGGCTTCGCCCGCATGAGTTTTGCTTAGATGAAAAGTCTCTCTTGGAGCTTTTCATCAGATGTTCCAGATCTTCAATTTTTATACGTCAGCAGAAAATGCTCATCAGGTAAAACGACTTTTAATAAGGCGTCATTTCCATATATGTTATAGTGTAGCTGGTCTCTTGCAGTTCTTCATCAGATGTTCCAGATCTTCAATTTTTATACGTCATCAGAAAATGCTCATAAGGTTGAACGACTTTTGTTAAGGCACCATTTCCATATTTCTTATAGTTTAGCTGTTCTGTTAAGGTTCTTCATCAGGTGTTCCAGTTTTCAAAATAAATTATAGCCTATATGTTGCCCAGGCTTAATAGCTATACAACAAAAAAAGTTTCATTTAAATCCGTCCAGTAGTTTTTGCGTGAAACGCGTACATACATACAGACAGACAGACAGACAAGAAATTCCAAATTTTTTTTTTGCTTTCTATTATTCTTTTTAAGTGTCCCTCTATCTATTTTAGTCAAAAATACTAAATGTACAGACAAAATATTTTTACTGTTTTATTATATGTATAGATTGTATATTGAAATAATGTTGTAAGAAACTTACCAATTCTCCTATAAACGTATTCCTCATAGCTGAGGACCAATGTCAATAGATGGAATGAAATACATACAATGAACAAAATTGGAGACATTTGCCATACATATTAACTGATAAATAATTATGTATCAGCTAGAGTTATTACTAGGATATATTATCTGTGCTAGAGTAAAAGTTTTTTCATGATGTGTCCTTGTAATAAGAGGTAGTCCATGGAAACTAATTAGGTAAATACATGTACGCGTCAGTGAGCGCCGCGCATTATAAGAAATGAACTTCGTCTGAGCAAGAAAATAAAAATTATTCGAGTTTCCGAAATTATTATAAACGAGTATAATGTACTAAATTTAAGTTTAAACTTTAAGTAGCCAATTAATAAAAACTCGTGATATGAAATAGTCTTTTTTCATGAAGAATAACCGTCGCTAGCCAATCTAAGTGGCAATGTTGCCAGCCGTCTGGGTATTTTGCACGTATTTTGAGAAGTGATAACTTTTGGAATGTTTTTTGATGTAAAAATTCTATTGGCGTGACTTAGCAGTAAAATCGACTCGAATGCCGTGACGGCAAATGGCATGACGCTCTGGCGTTCCACGATGCTCAGATGTATCCGCCGGGCGTGACGTGTATTTTTTTTTTATTTGTAGCCTGTAGCTGACATTTTTTCTACTTTGTAAGTTAGTGTTAAAATTGGTTAACCCACAAGTTAACTGAACGGATCGGGCTGAAATTTGGCATGCAGGTAGATGTTATGATGTAGGCATTCGCTACGAAAGGATTAACGCGAGCGAAGCCGCGGGTTAAAGCTAGTACGGTATAAAAGTCTTAGCGTATAAATAAAACTTGAAACTTTGCAGATAATTCTTTGTATGTGTATTGTGTAAGTATGAAAATAATTTCGGAAATTCCACTTAGGGGCCTAAGCGTGTGAAACATACATACATAGAATCACGTCTTTATCCCTTACGGGGTAGACAGAGCCAAGAGTCGTGCTACTCGCTAAATAGTGGGCTCTCTGATGGAAAAGAGATTCATGTATAGTGACAGGTTAAGCCCATCGCCTATGAGTGGAGGAATCCCCAGTTTAAAGCCCTTTTCCTCGATTGACTTTTACAATATGCGCGGGAAGAGAAGCAGCTGGCACATTCTATGTTTTTTCTTCGCTCCCAGACCAGCATGTATTAATGTAACTATAGCTCACTGCACGCCTTGGGCAACTGTCAGTGCAGTGAGTTTCTGTTTTTAAAGAAATAAAGAAATGGAAGCAAAAGTGAAAAATGATACCTATACAAGCGAAACCAAGAGCGAAAGCTGGTATTAACATAAAAATGGACGTCAAAAACTTTTATTATCAATACATTAGCCGATCGCACACCACCGTAGCGAAACACACACAAACTTAATAATTAATCATCCAGCATCTTCGGGCCCTCCCCCTCCCAAGTTTAATTCCTTCCTCCCCCCACCCCCCCACTTTTTTCCGCGGCGTGTTTTCATTTTGTCCGCAGACGCTAAGGAGTTCAGTACAAATTGAATTTTGTGGTTTTCCTGAATATTTTAGTCTGGATATTGGAGGTTTAGAGTTCCTGGCTTTAATCAGTTCCTTTGAATTATTTGCGCTAAGAATTGCAAATTCATTTTGTTAATGATACTCTTGTAATCCGCTATAGTCTAGGTATAGATACCGTATCACATCTATATCCTTTACGGGGTAGACAAAGTCAATTATTCGTGTGACTCGAGAGGCAATTTTACTCCAGGGCAAGATTGGTCCATTGCCTATGATAAAAATTTCCAGTTTGAAATCTACGCGGGGGAATTTGATAACTCAAATTGTAATAGAAAATAACTTATATTCTAATGCAGCTTATTTTTTTAACACGTACAATTTTAAGCTTATATCATCATCATCATCGTCAGCCTTCCATGACCCACTGCTGGGTATAAGCCTCCTTTTGTCTACGCCAACCTTTCCTATCCTGCTAAGCTTATATCAAGCGGTTACAAAATATCCTTTCCTATATACGAGTATTTTTGTACCGAATCTCTATTCCACCAAAAAACCCGCTATTCAACTAAGCATGCCTTTGGAGTCTCACGACTCCGTCTACCCCGTAAGGGAAAAAGACGAGTTACTGATCCGTATATATTTTACAAATTCCTGTGCGTAAAACCAATGAATAAATAATATCAAGTTACACCAGACATCAGAAAACAGAGCCACATTGGAGTGTTGCCAGCTGTAAGCAGTCACTGGGTCAGCAGTGTCGTTGTGTTAGGTTAGGGATTTATAAAGGGCTCGTTGGGGTAGGACTGGCAACACAAAGGGTGCGGTGACCTCGTCATCTATATTATAAATGCGAAAGTTTGGATGTGAGTTGGTGAATTTGTGAGGTTGTGAGGAAATTTGTTATTCAATCACGCAATTTCTACTGGATGGATTACGATGAAATTTGGTAGACGGGTAGAAAAATACCGGGAATAGCACATAGGGTACTTTTTATCCCGATATTCCTACGGGAATGAAGCCCCGGGGCGCAGCTAGTAATTCTATAAGTAAAGAGTAAGTGCGAAGTTAAACTATGGAGAACTTACTTGAAGTTAAAACTTCGTAATATGTTACTTAATAATTAAGGTTAATAAAGTATCTATGTATGTTTTACTACAAACAAACAAATTGATAGGTGAAAGTGATAAGTCTGTTAAGTTAAGACTAGCTCTTGCCCGTAGCTTTTGGCCCACAGCAAAAAATATCTTTTTTTTTTTTTTTTTTATAACATAGCAAACGAGGAAGCGGGTCACCTGATGGTAAGCGATCACCGCTGCCCATGGACTACTGCAACACCAGGGGTATCACAAGAGTGTTGCCGGCCTTTCAAGAAGATGTAGACTCGTTTTTTGAAGGTATAAAACCTCCATTGAAGTATTGCAATAGTAAGTATAAACAGATACATGCTAAAGCAACACACTAAAAATATACCTAACAATGGTTGCACCAAATCTACTAAAACTGCTTAAAAATGGTTCCGTGACACACAAAAATTTCGAACAACTGGTAACACAAAAACCGCACTTTATCGTTTTATTCAAATGCAGACAAAAATTCGACCCCATTTTTAACCACATCGAGTAGATTCGATCTAGCTATTTCTTTTGAGATGTTTGTTACACGAATTGGTTCTGAACATGCGATAATTTCGTGAGGTTTTTATTGATTTAAATTTCTTTTTGAACGAGACTGTTTTGTTAGCAAGGCATACGGCCCAACTGATGGTAAGTGGTTATTGAAGCCTATGGACACCTGCAACATGAGGTTTCACCCGCGCTTTGACTTTGAGGAGACTTTTCACGCCCTTTTTGTAGCGTCTAAGGAAAACTATACTCCGCTTACAGATGAATACCGATCGACGTGAAAAAGAGCCTTCTTTGAAGGCCAAGTTTCAATAAAAAAAATTGACTTTGACTTTGAATAGGAAAAAACCTACCTATATAAATTTGATAATTTGAACAGTTTTTGTGCAACAAAATAGTTTTTTTAATCCATTTTTGAGTAACAAAACGGCAGACTATTTTTAAATTTTAACAACATTTTTTTATTAAATCTAAAATTTTGTTTTATTTTTTGTTTTAATGCGCTGTTTTTAGACTTAATTTATGTTTTCTTTTATCATTCAATTATTTGAACAGTCTTTTATACTGATTTAAATGGTGGTTTAAAGAATGAATAAGCAGTATGAGATTGATTAGGTATTTCTATTGCCATTTTCAATCGAAATGTTTTGGAATGGCGATGAAAATTGAAAGTTGTATCAGCGTAATAGCCGATTACGAAAGTCAAAAAGGTTATCTTGAAGAAAATAACCATATCAGTTGAAATTGAAATATGACCATAATAAATTTGGGTCAAATTAAAGGTTAATGCACGAAATCTTGTATTGGCTTTACAAATTTAATTTTGTTAGTTTAAATTGCCGTAAAACGATTACTCTAAATAAAAACGATAAATGCCTAAAGGCAAACTTCCATCGTCTTAAAGAGATCCGTAACTATATATAAGGAAATTTGTAAATTTAACTAAAAACTTTATAATTTTAATATTTTTTTTTGTAAATTAAAACTTTATTAAAATTTCACATGGGTAATTTTTATGTGAAATTTTGTATAAGAATAGAGAGACATAAAGGGTTCACACATATTGTATGTACTTGTAACAAAAAAAAAGGATAATTAATCGGACATAACTATATACCTGGCATTTTTTTTAAATAAATAGGTGAATAATATAGTTGAATTTTACAGAGTTAGATTTTCTAAACATATTTTTTTATTATATTTCTCAGTCCAAATTGCATGTTATTAAATGTGAAAATGAGTTTGTTTATATGATTTTACGTTTACTACTTAAGAAATTTTAATGAAATTTTGCACACATCCCAACAGATATATATATACAGTGTCACGTCTTTATCCCTTACGGGATAGACAGAGTCAAGAATGGTGAGACCTAAAGGCCATGTTTAGCTGTATATAGCTTATAGGTGGAATGAAGATTCAGATTACAGTGACAGGTTGCTAGCCCATCGCCTATGAGAAGAATCTCCAATTTAAAGCCAATTCCTTGATTGTTTTTGTAATTCCTTTTTTCGTTATTTTCAAACGCTGCAGGTTATTTAAAAAAGACAAAAAGTGCCTTCTATGGAGAAAAAAAATACAGTTTCCGAGTGACCAACGCGAGCGAACTTTTAAGCAGAAGCCTTTAGGCGACTTGAATAAAATCTGACACCAGTGTACACACCACACCAGTGCACACTCGATAAGAAGCAGAAGCTTATTAAAAAAAACAAAACTCGATCACAGACATCCTGCCAAAATAATTAAGCTCGAGATAGCGTATTATAGGAAAAAGTAAAGTACGAAAAATTGATAAGGGGTGGTTCCACCCTCTATTGATCGGCTCCCGAACACCCGTCGTAGTATAAGTATAAAAAGCGTAACAAATTTTCGTCTTAAGAAAAAAGAAAAGAAAAACGTATACATCCACCCTGGGGGGGCGACCCACCACCCCCCGCTTGGGGAGGGGGTGAATTTTTCTCATAGTACCTCTCTTTCTGCCGGGGTACGGGCGTGACGTCTTACAAAGGTTCTTTGTTAGCTACTAGTTAATTAGATTTGTAATATTTGGTTTTAGTGAGCGCTATGCCTTAATTATTTAAGGTTTGTATGTAATTCGTTTTGCGGTGGATACTATTTTATTAGAGGGTAGAAAAAAATTTGTTTTGCAGTCTGGTGTGTGAAATTACTGTCTATCAGTGTTCAATGTGTTTGTATAATACTGTCTCTTAAATACTGAATTTTCCATTTTGATAAAGCTAACTCAATTAAGTCAGAGTAACTTCTTATTTAGCTTCAAGCTTTTGCTCCCAACTTCGTCCGCGTGAAAATTAGCTTCCTATGAGAACAAAGCTGATTTCAGACTAAAAGGTCCTTCTATGTATCCTTTCCTTGTATCTTCAACTATACACATACCAAATTCCATTCAAATCGTTAAAGTATATTAATTTAAAACTTACCATTACTTCTTTTAACTTTAACCCACCATTTTAATTTTTTTCTGGATTATCCGTTGGATATACGAATTATCTTAAGTTTCTCTTTGAAGCTAAAGTGGCTATCTTTTTACCTTCCATCCTGACGGCTATTAAAAGCCAAGAGGTGAATAAATTACCTTTTTTTTTCTCAAAATGATACTTGTCTTTGGTCATCCTGATATTTTATAAATTACTAAAGGAACCGTGAAGAAAATGTTTTAAAACAAGTATTTAGTCTGAACATTTCTGCGCGTGAAAGCTTTTCAGAAATAGTAAAAAAAATATTATAAAGAAAAATATGATTAAAAAGTGGTAGTTACATTTTTTTATTGGATATGGAAATTTATTTACTGTCCCTTTTGGGACATCATATTATTACGAACTAGCTTTTGTCCGCGGCTTCGTCCGCGTGAATTTCCCGCGGGAACAGTGCTTTTTCCCGGGATGAATGTTACCCTATGTCCTTCTCCGTCCTTCTTACTAGGTGTATGCGAAACTTCAGGAAGATTGGTTCAGTACATAAAGCGTGAAGAGGTAACAAACAAACTCACTTTCGCATTTATAATATTAGTTAGGACTAGCCTATACCCGCGACTTCGTCTGCGCATATCTCAGGTTCTAAACGACGTATCAAGATGAAACTTACGCCAGATTTAAGTTAGACCTTCTATAATACAACAGTGAAAACCGCATTAAATTTGGTCCAGTAGTTTTTGCGTGATGCGTGTACAAACATACAGACAGAAAGACAGGCAGACAAAAATTCTACAAAAAATGGTTATAGCTTCTATTGGCCCCATGAAGACCCCTCATAGTTTTTTTTCTTAAAAATGTACAGACACAGACCAGTTACAGTTATATATATGTATTGATTGATGATGATAGTATTATTATGTATCTAGGCAAGACTAGTTTCGCCCCGTGGAAGCACTCCTGTGACAATTTCGACTATTATTGTCTCATTATAAAATCACATTACTATTCGAATTGACATGCAAAATTTCAGCTCGTACGGAAGTTGGTCGAATTTAACTTGCTAAATTGTAGACAGACATCGAGACAGGTGCGAAAACTAATAAAAAACACTGAAATAAATTTGAAAATGCTTTGATTCGACTTTGACCTGCTCAAGAATCGAATCCACAACCTTTAGTATAGGTTGGTAGTTCAATTGATTATCTGCGAAAGGAATTTCAGTATGGCAACTTAGTACATAATGCCTACATCTCGATGATGGCAACCAAATAATTAAAAAATTTCAATAGAAATAGATTCATATTATAATAATTGTGCGTCTGCGTCTGTGTTTCCGAGCACATACAACCTGACTCTCTTCAAAACCAGAGTGAATAGGCTGCTTCTGGGTAAGCTCGCTTTATCATAGACCTCATCTCTGTCCTCGGGCAAGATTGTGGTCAAGAGTAAACCCATATTTAATAAAAAAATAAAAAAAAAAAATTACTAGAAAATACAAAGCACAAGTAAATTCAATAAACACATTGTTATAACCTTAGTTAAGTACCTATTAAATTGTATCTCATGTGGCAAACTTCCTATTGAACATAAACTATAATTGAGGTTTTAATTTTATACCGATTTATATCAAAGAATAAAACGCATGTCTAGTGGCCGTGTGACGTAATAAAGTGCATACGTGCATACGCTGAAATAAAGATAAAGTTTATCTAAACAAAATACTTGTCAAACTGTTAGAAATAAGGTGCGGTGTCGTTGCTGCGTTCGATTTTATAATTTCCTTTGAATCTTCTTAAGAAATGTATCTAAATATTATGCATATTGTACGCATTACCTATATATTAAGTCACAATGTTACAATCCTTGATTTTTTAGTGCAATAAAGTATTTTTACTTATTTATTTAAATACCGTATAGGAATCTATTTTCTCTCTTAAAGAATTGGAAATATGAATTGAGGTATGTTTAAGGTACTTACTACCTTGGTGCATAATTTTCAATCTTTTTTACTTCCTTGAAACTGCAAGAATTTCCTAATGAGCTATTTTTCTGTGTCATACCTCGTAGCACGACCATGATTGCATTCATTCAAACTTTTAGTGGTAATAAAATCCTTTTAGTTTGTACTATTTTATACCACTAATTTTAAATTTAATACCTTTCAATTATTGTAGATATATTGGTCGTGCTGGCAAGATTCCTTCCCAGCACGACCACGCTGAAATTCCTACTTGCAAAGAAGTTGATGAAACAGGAGCGTGTCTAAAAATTTGTACTCGTTATGTACTCTTTATCCATACTAATATTATAAATGCGAAAGTTTGGATGTGAGTTTGTGAGTTTGTGAGTTTGTGAGTTTGTGAATTTGTGAGTTTGTGAGTTTGTGAGGATGTTTGTTACTGACAGTTAATTAAGAAAAAAAATCAGTATAAAAAAATCTCAACAAATGGAGTTTTATTGAAAGCCGAGTTGTAATAATGGCTGTACCTACATTGTGCGCTTTTTATTGGCAGCTAGAGGCAGAAAAAATTCATCTAACAGTTTGACAGTTGCACAAATCACAATATTGATACTTTTTTGATGTTTTTTTACTAATTTTTTTTTTCTTTTAATGGAATTTTGCTTTTTGTATTGAACTTTTTCTCTCGCCTTTGCTTAAGCGCCATCTATGAAGTCATCTGGAACAATTTTTTTTTTTAATTTGGGTCTCGGAAAATCCCTCATTAATTATACTTTCTGTCCTTTTTGTCTTTTTTCTTTTTTGTCCTTTGTCTTTCTGTTTTTATATTTTGATATTCTTATAATGGGCCGGTTCAAAGTTTACTTCCATATTTTATTTATTACAAACTAACACTTTGGCAGATTAGCCTTAAAGTATTCTTACTTATAGATTCAAGTATCTTGTTACGTATTGAATTCACAACTGAATATAGAAGTACGCTTTCGAAATAACGATTTTCATCGTCAGTCTTAACAATTTGATCAATTTCACTATTACGATTTTATTAAACAAAGATATACTTTTTTTTTACACTGATATATTTTATGCGCAGCAACGAACCGGCACCTTAACATTTAAAATAGGAAGCGACTAGTTTTGACATTGCGCGCGACCTTGGCGGGAACGGCTCTGATTGGTTGAAAATTCAAAATGGCTGCCCGTTGTCATTGTTTCTATTAATTAGACAACCGGTTTGGTATCTTTTTCAAGTATATGCTAATTTATATATTAACATATACTTACTGCGTAGTTCTTTCAATGTCACCTCTAAATTTGAATACAAAACGAGTTGTTTTTGTTTGGATTCTGATAGAGAATAGACAATATAATGATTTTGTATGATTTGTCTCTGTATAAACATAGATTTAGATAGATATTAATACTGTTTCGACAAATAATTATGTTGTTTGTTAGCTACACCTATAGGTAAGACACTTACCAAGTGATAACAAAATTTGAAAGTTATTTTATTTTAAACTAGCTTTTGCCCGCGGCTTCGCCCGCGTGAATTTCCCACGGGAACAGTGCTTTTTCCCGGGATAAAAAGTAGCCTATGTGCTATTCCAGGTCATTATCTACCTCTGTACCAAATTTCATCGAAATCCGTCCAGTAGATTTTGCGTGATTGAGTAACAAACATCCTCACAAACTCACAAACTCACATCCAAACTTTCGCATTTATAATATTAGTATGGATTACATACTCATAGATCTAAGTATCTTATACTTCTAATATTATAAATGTGCAAGTGTATGTTAGTATGTTTGTTACCTAATTACGCAAAATCTGATTATGTGATTAAGCTAAGAAGCTCAACTTGCGGCTTATACGTCAATTTAGCATATATTTTCCAAACTCCAAGGTAAAAATCAAAGATGGGTCAGTTGCAGTGCAATAAATATAAACAAGACTAGCTTTTGCCTGCGGCTTCACCCGCGTACTAATCTTCCTGAAATTTCGCATACACATAGTTAAAATTCATCCTGGGAAAAAGCACTGTTCCCATGGAAAATTCACACGGGCGAAGCCGCGGGCAAAAGCTAGTAATAAGTAAGGGTAATGATCGAAAGCTACCCAAACCAGCAAACCATCCTAGATTTTGGCTGCGTCGTGGTTCTCAAATGTCTATCCATCCGGCGGTTTCTAAGGGCAGAGGTGAGCTTTCGCGGAGCGAGCTTTTGTCAAACAAGTTTGGCCACATTCACTGTGCCAATAAAAGTTTATTGGTACGAGCTTTATAAGGTATGTCGCATGAATAAGAATTTGCTAAAAATACCTAATTTTGCTTTTAACTATTTTTTGGAACAACAAGTATGACATGACATCATTATTATACCACCCCCCGGAGCTACAATCCCGTGGGAGTTTTAGGATAAAAATCACCCTATGTGGTATTTATAGTTATATTCTACCCGTGTACCAAATTTCGTCGAAATCCGTACAGTAAGTTTTGCGATTTTCTTCTTATATCTTTTAACTAGCTTTTGCCCGCGGCTTCGCCCGCGTGAATTTCCCACGGGAACAGTGCTTTTTCCCGGGATAAAAAGTAGCCTATGTGCTATTCCAGGTCATTATCTACCTCTGTACCAAATTTCATCGAAATCCGTCCAGTAGATTTTGCGTGATTGAGTAACAAACATCCTCACAAACTCACAAATTCACAAACTCACAAACTCACATCCAAACTTTCGCATTTATAATATTAGTATGGATTGAGGTTGGCTTTGCTTTCTTTCTCTCTTTCTCTCTCTCTCTCCCTCTCTCTTCTGAGCGTTTTCTCGGTTGCATCCTCAGCATTCACTTTTCTACTATTTCTTCTCCACTTTATATACTCCACTTTGGTTAAATTTTGTTATTATTTAGGTGCCTACGTAATAAAAATTCATCATAAAATAGAAAGAACGAATAAAATGTAACAATTAGTGACGCTCAGTACATCCAATGTATATTCGTCCACATAGATAGTTCTTTAATTGTAAGACACATATGTTGTAAAGTGACGTCTTTGGAGAAAATGCAGCAGTGGAGTTTGTTGCGCCGCCTCTTCTCCACTTGCGCTTTGGAGGCGGTAGGTAGTAACCTTAGCTTTAAGTAATTTTCTGACGTCAACTTACTAAAAAACGAGTTATACAACGATTTTAAAAAATGCTATTTTAAGCCCATTCAAATAAAATAATTCATTTCATATCATGAAGAAACTATCACAATCCATTACGTGGTGAGTATAAGTGGAATTAGCGAATTTAAACAGAAAAGATATCTTTTGTAGAGAAATAATTCGGGAAAAAGAGAAAGCCTAAAGGGAACGAACTCACGAAAATTCGCATTTCACAAAACGTATGAGAAACTAATAGCAACATGTGTATGAATTTGTTGCCCGGATTACACCGGTCGCAGTTTACACGGCACGGATAACGCCCGGTTAACCGGATAGTGTTGTAACTTCATCGATATCGATAGTTTGGTCAGAGTATAGAGATTATTTGGTTGTAGTGATATTGTTTGTAATATATTGGGTAAAACTAAACGCAGGCGTTTCCTGTTATCGCCGCCAGGCGTTTTGGGGTTCTCACATTGCTCGCGTGCAAGATGGCTCGCGGACGGTCGCCATTGTCCTATGCGATATCGGTTTGATTTTTAATACGCGAGAGGTCCCGCGGTCTTTGATTGCTAATTATCTTGAGTTGTATTGGTGAATTTCCTGTTTGTTAAATAACTATTGAACTTTGTGTTTGTGTGCCCGTCATTGTGACTTTCTCCTGTGGGATGTGACGCGTGGCTGCTCGCCCACATCTATCTGTTGCCGAGCCGATTTCGGGAAGAAATCTATTTATGTGTTCTGGGGAATGGAGATCTCATGGGTTAGGTAGGGTGATTAGGAATTCCCCCTTCCCGAAGACACTCAAGTTTGGATCCGAAGAGAAGGAAGATTTAGCTTGGTAAGTGGTTTTCCATTGTAATTAATTTATAGGTTAGGTTATCATATAGGGCCCTGTAGCTCCCTTCATAAGCTACGGTGGTAGCAGACTGCGTTAAGTTAGTTAGGTTCTAGTCGGGCAAACGTGGTGCCGCGTGGAGATTTTTTCCCGGTACTTATTTTTACCGGTGGTTTTTTCCCGGTGAAGTTCCGGTACAGAATTCTTCCCGCCGCTTCGTTTGTCCGGATTCTCTCTGCCACATTTTCTGGCAGCAGACCGTAGTTGCTCTGCACATTTTCTGGTAGCAGAGCGTAGTTTATCTACCCTCTATTTGTTCGTTTGTAAAAAATAATTAATTGTTTGTAAAAATTATTAGATTTTTCTTAGTTTGTTTGTATAAGAATATTTGTAACCTTTTTTGTATTTGTTTGCGGTTTGTACCGTGCGTTCCGGGTTTGTGCCATTCTCATACCTACCGCGGTTTTTCGTGTTGTTGCTTGATCTTGTTCTTTATTTACCTTTTTTATCTTTTCTTATTTGTTTGTTTGTTTGTGACTTGACGCGATGGCGAAGGCCTCCAATGCTAGGGCGACACTCGCCAACGAATTGAGATGGTTTGTGACGGCCGGTGGACTCCTGTCCCGGAAGGACAGGGAGGCCGCTATACTGGAAAGAGCGGATCAGCTCCGCTCACGATTGAACAACGCGGAAGCGGCCATGGCGGCGCTTACCGAAGCCGACCTTACCCCGGAGGTCTACGCAGGTCACGTGGCGGACCTGGACCAGATCCTGAGTCTGCACGATGACATCGTGGAGGCGGCGGCCGCAATAAGGGCGAGACAGGCTGGCGGACCAGCCCCTCGCACACCTGTTAGACAGGAAGGACCAGCGGTTACTGGTCGGCTCCCCACCCTTCAGCTGTCCCACTTTGGGGGTAGGATGGAGGAGTGGGTAGCCTACAAAAATATGTTTGAGTCCCTGGTCGTAGCACGACAGGATTTGTCGAAGGCCCAGAAGATGGCCTACCTCCTCTCCACTCTGGAGGATGAAGCGCGGTCGCTCATCCAGCACCTCCGGGTGGAGGACGACCAGTACGATACGGCTTGGGAGTTATTGAACTCCCGCTACCAAAATTTACGTTTGTTAGCGGATGCGCACGCCGCACAGTTGATGGCCCTGCCCAAGGTGGCCAACAGGGCACAGTTGCGCCTGCAGTTGCTCACGCCCGTTACAGTGGCCTGTAACGCGCTCCGCACACTGGGGCTGCCGGTGGACCAATGGTCCTTTTTGTTGGTGCACATTGTATTGGGCAAATTACCCAATGACATCCGCTCGCGATTTGAGCGCGAGAATGCGGAACGGGACAGCACCACCCTACCAACATTCACTGACTTGGTGAAGTTTTTGGAGTTTGAGGCACGGGCTGCTGAGAATACCATGACGGACTCAGCGCCATCCAGAGCGCCTGAACGTAGGCCCTTGGAACCCTCATGGCGAGGGAAGCCCCAACAGGGACGGCAACCGCCACCGCGTGGAGCTGGTGTGCGGGTTGCGCACACGGCAGCAGTCGCGAGGGACGCGGACTGCCTGCAATGTGGCCGGATGGGCCACAGCCTGCTACACGCAGGGACTGGCAGAGACTGCCAGTACAAGATAGGCGCCGCATGGCAAAGCGGCATGAACTTTGCTTTTATTGTTTGGGCGGTCACTATGCACGTGACTGTCCCAGTGCCATACCATGCAGTGCATGCCGTGGGCTGCACCACGTGATGCTCTGCATGAACCGAAACGGGGATGGCCCCCGGTTGTTGAGGCAGGGGTCCCCTATGGGCGGGGGCGCTCCTGCGCGAAGCCCTCCACCATCGGAAGGAGGACGCGGCTTCGCTCGTCGCACCCGCCCTCGGGAGGGGGGTCGCGTACCTGCGCGGGTCTTGGCGGACCGGGACCACGCGCCCCAAGGTCATGGCCAGTATATAGCTGGCCAGGCCCCGGATAGGGCCCCCATGGGCGGGGGCCCTAGATCGGACGTGAGAGAGGGGACACCCCCCTCCACGCGGGTTACCACTACCCACCACATGCAGCCGCAGCGGTTTTCTCCGCCGCTGCACGAGTACCCACGGCTGGAGTACCACCCGCCGTACCATATGTATGGCCGGGCCGCGGGTTATGCCCCCCCTCAGATGGGGATGTGCACTCGCCCGACATATTATCCGGGTCAGTGGCGCCCCCCTGGTTTGGAGAGAGTGGGGAGCCCGTAACTAGCTTGCTCCCTTGCTGGGACAGAGCCGCGGACGGTTCTGCTCCCTACCGCGGTGGTCCGCGTATGGGGTCGTGGGGGGGAAGCCATTAATTTGAGAGCTCTGTTGGACTCAGGGGCTCAAAGCAGTTTGGTTACCACTCGAGTGACACGCCAGTTAGGTTTAGTCGTGGAAGACTCGCCTGTGCCACTTCTTGGAGTTGGTGGCATACAAGTGAAGTGTCTGACGGGCCAGACACTTGTCACCTTTTCTTCGCTGAAGTCCTCCACAATGAGGATCACGACTTCGGCTATGGTAATGGATACCATTGCGGGTTGGCACCCCTCGACAGACATACCGCCGGGTGTGTTGTCTTTGGTTTCGGGTCTGGATTTGGCCGACCCCTTTGTCTTTCATCCCGGCCCAGTGGACTTGCTCCTGGGCTCGGACGTATTGGGTTGGATTTTGTTGGGTACACAGAAGGCTCTGGGTTCGTCTTCACTGATGGCAGTGTCTACGATTTTTGGTTTTGCCCTGATGGGCCCTGTGTTTGATAGTGGCACCGCGGAGGAGCCACCGGTTGTCGCATCTGCGTCCTTGGCCAAGACCATGCAAAGGTTTTGGGAGGTGGAGGAGCCACCTATGAGTTCCAGGATGGATCCGGAACACGCTGAGTGCGAAGCCCTTTTTCGATCGACCACGGAGAGGTTGCCCTCCGGTCGGTTTGTAACTAGGTTACCCTTTGTTGCCTCTCGTCCTAGCCTAGGGCAAAGTAGGGCGCTTGCGGAGAAACGACTGCTGTCCATGGAGCGACGTATGCAGCGTGACCACGTACTTCGCGATAAATATATTGAATTTATGCGCGAGTACGAGGATTTGGGTCACATGTCTCCGGCCCGAGTTGATTGGAGCTCAACTGAGCATTACTTTTTGCCCCACCACGCGGTGGTGAAGGCCTCAACAGGCAAATTGAGGACCGTCTTCGATGGGTCCGCACCCACTTCGAACGGAGTTTCGTTGAATCTATGTTTGCATTCAGGTCCCAAATTGCATAGGGACATAATTGACATCATCTTGAACTTTAGAAGACATCAAGTGGTTTTTGGCGCGGACATCCGGATGATGTTCCGCCAGACAGTCATACATCCTGAGGACAGGCGATTCCAGTTGATACTCTGGCGTGAGCGCCCTGAGGATCCTGTGACGGTGTATGAACTCAACACAAACACGTATGGTTTGAAATCTAGTCCCTATATCGCCATCAGATCATTGCTTGAATTGGCAGAGCGGGAACGGATCCGCTTTCCCCGTGGGGCTTCCGTGCTGTCACGTGACTTGTATGTTGATGACGTGTGCACCGGAGCCCAAAGTATTGAGGAGGCCCTCCTACTGCGGGATGAATTGATTGAAATATTGAAAACGGGTGGCTACGAGCTACGTAAGTGGTTGTCCAATGAGCCTAGAGTTCTAGAAGGGATCCCGGAGGATCACCAACAGAACCCTCACCTGTTTGAGGATGTGGATGATCCCAACAGGATAGCGGTGCTGGGCATGCAGTACCAGCCGCTAACCGATATTTTCACATTCCAAGTGGACTTGGAAATACCAAAAGTCTGGACTAAGAGAACGGTGTTGTCCGTAATAGCTCGTATGTTTGATCCAAGCGGTTGGATCAGTCCAGTGATATTCTCTGCGAAGTGTCTTCTTCAGAGACTTTGGACTTTGGGCGTCTCGTGGGACGAGCCGCTGTTTGGCTCTCCATTGGATGATTGGCTCGAGTTGTTTTCATCGATTAAGGAAGTCAATCGGATTGCCTTGCCTCGTCGAATATTGCCACCCGGGAAATATCGAGCCAGCCTGCATGGCTTTTGTGACGCGTCGGAGCGAGGCTACGCCGCGTCAGTCTATATGCGGACAGTTGACGCCGATGGCCGGGTCAATGTCTCGCTTTTGTTAGGGAAGAGCAAGGTCGCCCCCATCAGGACTAGGCTGACTATTCCCAAGCTTGAGTTGAGTGGAGCTCACCTTCTCTCTAAATTGTTGCATCACGTTGCCAGTGAGCTGGCGGCCACGGTCGAGATACGAGACATCTTCGCCTGGTCGGATAGCCAGGTCGCGCTTGCATGGTTGCGCGCGGCCCCACATACCTTGGAGGTTTTTGTGGGAAATCGGGTTTCCCAAATCCAGAATATTGGAATTGATATAACATGGAGACATGTGCCGGGAGAGCTTAACCCAGCGGACTGTGCTTCCCGAGGTTGTACGGCACCAGAATTGGTGTCACACCCGCTCTGGTGGGGTCCAGAGTGGCTGATGGGATCAGAAACTTCTTGGCCTGTCTGTCAGACAGATGTTACTTCTTTGAGTTTGACTGGGCTCCGTGTACATGCTGTAGTCGCTGAGACGACGTCGGAGCCGGATTGGCTACTTGCTCGGTATAGTAGCTTGGATAAGCTTCTGGGTGTTACCAGTTGGATTAAGCGTTTCATACATAATTGTAGAAACCCACAGGCAAAGCGGTTGGAGCCGGTTGCAGGTGCAGAAGAGCGCCGGAGCGCATTGTTGCATTGGGTCCGTGCCGTGCAGACCGGACGGTTTGAGTCAGAGCTTCGTATTTTGCGCGACGGACGCGCTAAGTTGAAGGGCGCGGTCGCTCGTTTGAACCCGTACATCGACTCGGATGGGCTTCTTCGGGTTGGAGGCAGGCTCCGGAAGGCGGATCTTCCATATGAGACTCGCCATCCTCTGTTGTTGCCCAAGGGCGGACCCTTGGTGCAGCTTTTGGTGTCTGATCGACACATTCGTAACGCCCATGCTGGGTGCAATGCTTTGTTGGCTATTTTGCAACGCGAGTTTTGGATTTTGTCTGCCCGAAGAGCAATCCGTAGTGTCCTGTTTCGATGTATTGCATGTTATAGGTTGAAGGCATCCACGATGCAACCACAGATGGGTGATTTGCCCGCTGATCGAATCCGACCTTCGAGACCGTTTGACGGCGTTGGAACCGATTTTGCCGGTCCCTTTTCGATCAAGGCTTCTCCCTTTCGTAATGCCCGTATTGTGAAGGGCTATTTGTGTGTATTTGTTTGTTTGGCCACCAAGGCTGTCCATTTGGAGGTGGTATCGGCTCTGACTACGGAGGCCTTCGTCGCCGCGTTGGATCGCTTTGTTTCGCGTCGAGGTCTACCTTCCCTTATTAGGTCTGACAATGGCACAAACTATAAAGGAACTGTAAATTATCTTAAGGATGTTTCTGTGTTTATTGATAAACATTGTACTAGTTTAAGTCAAATTGCTGCCCAAAGGGGAATAACCTGGAAGTTTAGTCCCCCAAGTTGCCCCCATTGGGGAGGGATTTTTGAAGCGGCTGTGAAATCCGCCAAGACCCACCTCCGCCGCATTATCGGAGAAACGGCTCTAACTTTTGAAGAGCTGGCCACAGTGTTTTGTAAAGTTGAGGCGGTCCTCAACTCTCGTCCTCTCTGTCCGCTATCTCCAGATCCAAATGACTTGGAAGCTCTCACCCCTGGTCATTTTTTGGTGGGAGGGCCGTTGAATGCCCTGCCCGAATACCCGTGGAAGGATGAACGCGTATATCGGTTGTCGCGTTTTCAAATGTTGCAGCAAATGAGCCAGGACTTTTGGCGTCGATGGTCGCTTGAATATTTGCATTTGCTGCAGCAAAGAGTGAAGTGGACAGACAGGACTGAGCCTCCCAGGGAGGGTGATTTAGTATTGTTAAAAGAGGCAAATTTGCCCTCATTGCTTTGGCGACGAGCTCGCATATTACGTTTGATTCTTGGCGGAGATGGCACTCCGCGTGTGGCTGAGGTGTTGGTCGACGGTTCGATTTTAAGGAGAGGTGTGACCTCTCTCGCCCGCCTTCCCGTAGAGTAAGCTAGCGGTCTGCTTCTCAGACCGGGACGGGGGGATGTTTGTAATATATTGGGTAAAACTAAACGCAGGCGTTTCCTGTTATCGCCGCCAGGCGTTTTGGGGTTCTCACATTGCTCGCGTGCAAGATGGCTCGCGGACGGTCGCCATTGTCCTATGCGATATCGGTTTGATTTTTAATACGCGAGAGGTCCCGCGGTCTTTGATTGCTAATTATCTTGAGTTGTATTGGTGAATTTCCTGTTTGTTAAATAACTATTGAACTTTGTGTTTGTGTGCCCGTCATTGTGACTTTCTCCTGTGGGATGTGACGCGTGGCTGCTCGCCCACATCTATCTGTTGCCGAGCCGATTTCGGGAAGAAATCTATTTATGTGTTCTGGGGAATGGAGATCTCATGGGTTAGGTAGGGTGATTAGGAATTCCCCCTTCCCGAAGACACTCAAGTTTGGATCCGAAGAGAAGGAAGATTTAGCTTGGTAAGTGGTTTTCCATTGTAATTAATTTATAGGTTAGGTTATCATATAGGGCCCTGTAGCTCCCTTCATAAGCTACGGTGGTAGCAGACTGCGTTAAGTTAGTTAGGTTCTAGTCGGGCAAACGTGGTGCCGCGTGGAGATTTTTTCCCGGTACTTATTTTTACCGGTGGTTTTTTCCCGGTGAAGTTCCGGTACAGAATTCTTCCCGCCGCTTCGTTTGTCCGGATTCTCTCTGCCACATTTTCTGGCAGCAGACCGTAGTTGCTCTGCACAGATATTGAACTTAGATTAAAATAAATTTAAACCCAAATTGCTATTTTTAAATTGCATTATGTTGTACTTATATTTATTTACACGCTCGATAAATTAAACACGTAAGTGCGAGTAGGTATATTTTGCCGAACTAATTTTCCTTTTTAACTTTTAAGGCGACTTGATCAAGTCGTACTCTAGACTGGATAAAGTCACATTTCTAATTTAAAAAAATACTCTCCCATCTAATTCTCCATGGATGTGATTATACTCCTATCAAATAATCGGCCAATTTGTAGAGATTAGAATTTTGTCCCTTTTTGCTATAGATTTCTTTGAAAACTTACTCATTTTCATCATTAAAAAAGCTGTGGATAAAATCTCAAGTTAAAAATGATTGTTTGCCCATCCGAAAGGGAAATCGATCCTAGATTTTAAAGGGTGGACTAGTTAACAACATGGCATGGCCAAATGGACATCTTACAGGTTGTAATAACTGTCGATAAGATTTTAATAGACTAGTTTCCCATCACTATTTATTTTAAATCGCGTTATATTACAATCAGAGAATACAGCCCTGTACATTTCCTACCAGAAACTTTCAGCAAAGCTAACAAAGAATTTTCAGCCAGATACAAAACAATTTAAAGTAAACTCTAAACCGCCTTGACAGAGTCTAAAATCGAGTATTGAAGATCTCCAGTTTTCTATGTTGTTTTCGAATGCAACTTATTTGTGAAAACAGGAGTGAGCGAGAGGGGTGTAGGGGTGTGAACTGAGAGGGAGGGAGACGGAAATACACTAAATTTACGGAGCCACAGGTGGTGCACCTCGGGTACAGACGCTAGTAATAATGGGCCGAGACATTTTTAGTTTTATTTTTGATTTATTTTTGACTGGCTGCGCCCTGGGGCTGTTCTCCTATAGGAATTTTTGGATAAAAAGTACTCTATATGCCATTCCTGGTATTTTTCTACCCGTGTACTAATTTTCATCGAAATCCATCCAGTAGATTTCGCGTGATTGAGTAACAAACATTCTTACAAAATTGCATCCAAACTAAGGGCGGCAATCGAGCAAGCGGGTCACCTGATGGTAAGCGATCACCGCTGCCCATGGACTACTGCAACACCAGGGGTATCACAAGAGTGTTGCCGGCCTTTCAAGAAGACGTAGACTCGTTTTTAGAAGGTTCCAATGTCGTATCGGTTCGGAAACACCGCCGCATGTAGCATGGAAGTAATAAGTACTTTACTTAATACTTCCATGGCATGTAGTTGATATTAGTAGAATTAGTAATACTGCTACCACGTACCAAATGATCTTTATCGCACTATACTAATGAATCACACACACTATGATTAGGTCTAGAACTTGTTTTTAGAATTTATTAAAAGGGATTTTCCGACCAAGAGATATATAAATATTTCAAATATTTTATACAGACGCCATATTGTTCTGCCGCCATTTTCATTAACACGCTTCGAATAATTCAAACTTGGATAGGAATCTTATGAAACAGGAAAACACTTATAAAACTGGTACCTACCTAATGTTTTAAAAAAAATCTTATGCAAGATATTACATTATGCAAGGTTTATCTACCTTGATTAGATTCTTTGAATCTTACTTCCTACTAATATTATAAATGCGAAAGTTTGGATGTGAGTTTGTGAATTTGTGAGTTTGTGAGGATGTTTGTTACTCAATCACGCAAAATCTACTGGACGGATTTCGATGAAATTTGGTATACGTGTAGAAAAATACCGGGAATAGCATATAGGGTACTTTTTATCCCGAAATTCCCACGGGAGCGAAGCCCCGGGGCGCAACTAGTCTTATATATTTATAGCATATTTAAAAACAAATAGGTAGGTAGGTAACTTATCCTAACTAATATTAGAAATGCGAAAGTGAGTTTGTTTCTTTGTTGGTTTGTTTGTTTGTTACTTCTTCACGCTTTATCTGCTGAACCAATCTTCCTGAAATTTGGCATACACATAGCTGGAAGTACGGAGAAGGACATAGGCTACCTTTCATCCCGGGAAAAAGCACTGTTCCCGTGGGAAATTCACGCGGGCGAAAGCTAGTAGTTACATATGAATACATATTATGAAGAATTTATATGACACATCTGCGTGGAAACTGTTAATATTCTGAGGATCTAAACGTCGTCGTATCAAGATTAATCCTATGTAAGACTATAAGTTAGACCTTCACCAGTAAAACTGTCAAAACCGCATCAAAATTCAGTAGTTTTTGTGTATGTAGGCATACAGACAGACAAAATCCTAAAAAAATAATTTTTTTCAGTCTTCTATCGGCCTTATGGCCGCTTAATATTTTTTTTCTTATCTCTTACACACAGACACAGGACCAGTTAGTTACAGTTTTATTTAAAATCAAAATCAAAAATTATTTATTGAAACTTGTCCTTCAAAGAAGGCTCTTTTTCACGTCGAAAACTAATTATTTAATCATAATATATTATATCTCAAAGCTGCAAACTACTAGCATATTATAAGTAGGTATTGATATTAATCTTTCTATTATAATTAATATTAATATAATTTATATTATAATTAATATTACCGGACGGCCGCAGAGGACGAGGTAGACCTAGAAGGAGATGGCGGGACGACATAGACAATTTCTCACCTGAGTGGTCACAAATTGCGCTAGACAGAGACGAGTGGAAGATAAAGGGGGAGGCCTTTGCCCAGCAGTGGGACACAAGACCTATAGGCTAGTAAAAAAAACAAAAAAAAAAAAATTTACTAAGTATGACCTAGATTAATATTTAGAAGAAAGATTTACTTTATAATAATTTTTTAACCCATTTAGTCTTTGTTTCACCGAAATTGAAGTTTTTAAGGTTTGTACCTGTTTTTTGTTGTTTGTTGTGTGTTGTCATACTTACTATTCGACAACAGGTGCAAATCTTTTTGCTCAACCATGTTAGTAGGTACCGTCAAAGTAAGACGATGCAACTCGGCCTTATTTGTTTGTTAGTAAACTCTTTATTGCACATACACATAAGAAAATACAAAAGGTATTGAAACAAAAAGAGACGCGTACAATGGCGGACCTATCCCATAAAGGAATCTCCCCCAGTCAACCAAGTATTTTTTCACAAAATCAAGCTCCTTTGACACTAATGTCCTGTATTACAAATTCAATACATTGATCTGTCAACACATGATTCAGAATGGTTTCCCGAACGTTTAAATTTTCAAACGTCAATTCAGTAAACACAGTGTAACAAAACAACATTGTTGTGATAAGTGTGGTATAAGAAATTCCCTTAGTTCGACGTCGTTTGATTCGATAATCGACTATAGACTGTGCTATTACAGATTATTTATTATTTACCAGAGAGCTTGTAAGGTTGTTATGACACAGTTCACATATTAAAAATTTCATAGATAGGTACGATTGAAGTTTTTTTTTATTGTAAACATTGTAATAAATAAATAACTAACCCCAACCCACCCGGAGAGCACACATAACCGGAGAGCATATATGAAGAGAGTGATGAGTATAGAGGAAGCAGGAGAGATCTGTAAGGATCGTAGCAAGTGGAAATCGCTAGTCTCTGCCTACCCCCACGGGAAAAAGGCGTGATAATATGTATGTATGTAAATAACTAACTAATATCTATACATAATAAAAGCATATTGATCGGAGTGCTAGGTAAAACACCCAGGTTATTTGAAGTCCATGCAAATCAAATCTGTCCTCTGAGAGCAATATCTCAATATCTGTCCTTCAATCTGTTACTTTCGTCCCTTGGGATTACTCAATCAATATAATAATTTATTTCGTGAATATAAGTACTACTCCCTGAAAAGGAACGGACGTTACAGAAAAAAGTTGTTTGATTTGACCAATAAGCGCCCGCAGTGAGATAGCAATGAAAAGGTAAGAAGTAACAGATTGAGATGGTTTGGTCATGTTATGAAGAGAGAAGACGAACATCTAGTTAAGAAGACATTAAATAAGAAGGTGGAGGGCTACAGGGGAAGAGGGAGACCAAAGAAGAGATGGCTGGACTGTGTGAGGGACGATATGAAGGGGTTGGTGGATGTTAGTATGACGGAAAACAGAGACATGTGGAATGATAAGACATATTGCGCTGACCCCAGATGATGGGATAAGGTGAGGAATATGATGATGAGTGAGATAGCCTCCTTCTTTAGTCGTATTCCTCATGACTGAGGGTCGTGGACCATATGTAATAATGAAACACACTAAATGAAGTGGTTTGCCATTGCCTTCTCCATTTCACACACTAGCTGATACTCAATCAGAGAGCAGATTTCCTCACGATGTTTTTCCTTCACCGGAAGCAAGTGGCAGTCGATGAAAACTACCATACATGAGTCAGATTGGTATACAAACTCATGTAGCACGGGCAGGATTCGAACCTGGGACTTTTGCTGCCACAGGCGGGCGCCCTAGCACTTGGCCAGCACTGCTTCAGTGCACAGTGAGGTAGCAGGTGATAATAGATAAATTACTTTACACCTGACGTCACGTTGACGCTGATTACTCTTAAATGGCTTAACCGATTTCCGTGAATCATGGCTAGGAATACTCTCGATTAAGTCACCTTTGAAACGAAAAAACCTAGATCAATATTAGTTCATCCGTTTGGGACCTACGATGTTACAGACATACAGACTCCAAATTTCAGTTAGACTCCTTCAAAGCGTACCTCAATACAAAAAATATCGAAACATTCACTTATCTTTAAAGAATTTTACCTCACATTAAGTTAAGTATATATTTTTAGTTAAAATTACTAGTATTCAAATAGGAAATGTGTGGGAATTCGCAAATGCTTATTGGCTTCGTTGATTTCATTCAATTTTATTCATCAAACATTCATACAGACTTTATGGCTAAGCGTCGGTTATTTGACCCAATTTCTACATCATAATATCCACTATTATTTTGATTTTACGATAAATTTATTGCTTAAATGACAAGAAAATTGATAAGAAAATTGATATTCATGATGTAATCCTTATTAAAACTATACTTTGACTTAGCGATAGTTGTAAAAAACTTGAATTCTTTTAACTTAGTAAGTAACTTATTATTTTCATCCCTGCCCAAAAACGAGTTTTTAGGTTAAAATTTTGTTCGTCCTAAATTCGTTTTCTACTTTTTGTGTCGCACTATATACAGGATGTTTGTGTAAACACTAGCAACCTCTCTAGGGGTGAAAGTACCTACTCATGATTATGAGCAATTTTCGTACGGGACAGACACTGAAATCTCAAAAAAAAATCAGCTGTTCCATACATTTTGGGCGAGTAGGTATTGTAAAATGTAAGGAACAGCCATTGACGTTGTGATCGAAAGGAACAGCTGATTTTTTTTTTTGAGATTTCAGAGTCGGTCCCATACAAAAAGTTACTCATATCCATGAGTACTTTCACCAGTACTTTCACCCCTAGAGAGCCTGTATATGTATTAATTTAAAAAATAAATAAAGCAGTGATGAATTAGTATCCAATAAGTAAAACAAGGTACAAATGATTATATCCAACTCAATTCTAGCAGTTTCCCGCAAACAGAACTGGGTCAAAATCAGTACAATTCAAATGTGCGTCCTTGCCGCCGCCATGCCATTGGCGCGATGGTAATGCTGCAAAACTAGGCCTAATTAAATTTCAATGCGACGAGATGTATTCCCGACATTGACCACTTAGCTATAGAGATGTTGTTGTAAATTAGTTTGATGGCTCGACGACCTAAAGAGGATCTCCAATTCCAAAAGTTTCCACTCTGTTCTATGCCAAATTAGATGTTTAAAAAATGCCCATTATTTTTTTATTGTCACCAGGGAGAAAGTGTCATGTTCATTGAGGGAGCCCATACTGGGTGCATCATTAGGTTATGCTTATCATAATAATGCATTGTCATCGGAACTGTACAAGCGTAAGTAGGGAAATTAAATTTGCACTTTGTTTTCAGACAGACAGACGACATTTTTTCGTTTCTCTATGATAAACGCTGATTCAAACCAGTTTCCCCAGAAAACATATCATCTTCACTTCGTCACAAGAAGTCCTCTGCTTGATAAAAATATAAAGTGGCTTATGATTACGAACTAAATAGCATGGCTTCTCATTATACGAATCAGTAACATTTAGGTTGGGTTGCACCGTCTTACTTCAAAGTCAAAGTCAATTGTTTTTTTATCTAAATTGGCTTAAAAATAACACTTTTAAATAGTCATATACCTACTAATAAAATAGATTCATTAGTTGACGTCAGAAAAATACAAGCTAAGGTTACTACCGCCTTCAAAGCGCAAGTGGAGAAGAGGCGGCGCAACAAAATCTACTGTTTCCACACAATTATTTTGATAGTAAAAATAACTCACTGTACGGTTAGGCAAAATATGACTTGCATCTGTTGTCAAATAGTTTGCCAAAAGTAAACGTTACTGTTAACTTTGACACTTGCCTTAACAAAAACTGAAGTTTCGGTGCAACCCAACTTTAGTTGTCTATTGTTATTTACTGCTATGTTATCTATGGTCAGAGTGAAGGAATTCGTAATACCTTCTATGTTCAATGTTACGTCACGACATGACTTGACCAACTTACATGTTTTAACGTGTGTACGTGTGAATATTTCAACTTGTTTGTCTTAAATCGTAAAGGATGTGCCAAGGTTAGTTATTGTATCTAGTTTTATTGTTTTATTTAATAAAAAATCTAAATTGAACTGATTTTTAATGTAGAATGGCTCAGCCCTAACTCTGCCTATGGCAAATCACTACTAATTTGTTAAATCCCAAAACAGCCTGCAGGTGTACACTAACTTTTACTTTAACAGACCCTAAAAACACAGAAAACTATCCCACCTCATCATCACAAGGCTATTTCGTACAAAATCCCTAAGAAATCTTTAAATCCGACAATAGCCTGCGGGTGTACGCTAACTGTTGCTTCCAGAACACGCCGGCACGTTAAAAACACTCCTGTTGTATTGATTTTGTTCGATCCAGCCAAGTTGGAAGCAAGTTTAGTCAATATTGGAGCGAGCTGTAGCGTCATATTTATCGGTTTTCCTATGAAATGTATACCGGAGAAGGATAGTCGTGGATTCTTTACCATTAGGCTTGACATTAGAGGAATATAGGCATTTTTGACATGGCAAGGCAAAATTCTACCTTCCCTTACTTATTTAGGTCATATCATGCCAAAGTTTGACAGGGTGTGCCTAATATTGAGAGGGATTTTTTTTGGCTTGGCATATATGGCACCAAAATTCTACATTACCTTACTTATTTAGGTCATATCATGACAAAGTTTGCTAAGGGCAATGTGGATTATGTTTGTGACATTTCACCTTACTAAATTAAGAATAATTTAGCGACTCCATCTGCCTTCTAGACCACTAAAATTGTTGACAATAGTCAAGGATCTATCAGTTAAAAAAATTAAGCTTACTGCAGTAAATTTGTACGTTAGCGGAGTGTATCCAATATCAGACATGACCAATGTATAAGATTCAACTGGAGATAAAATTAAGTTGAATTTTCAAAATTTCTGGTTTTTGTTCCACAGGTACCTGAGGTTATTTCAATTTCAAAGGACATAGGGCACCAATGTATGGGCTCCGTCCCCACCCACAAACACAAATGGGACTGATGCCAAAGTGTTCCTAAAGTATTTACTATTTCATTAAAATCCTATTTCTTTCATAAATCGGTGGGGTTAATTAATAATACAAAATTTTGTAAAAATATTTGGGCTCCTTATAAAAATGTATAGAATAAATATTTATAAAACGTTCGATACCATGAAAACCCCATGCAATTGGGCAACAACCCCATAGTAAAAAAATATCAGCTTGCCAAGATATGTCGATTGACCTATGTTTCATTTTTGTTGATGGATGGGGACGATTCCGCCCATAGTCCTTTCTGCAATTTTCGAGAATTTTGATAGCACCTAGAAAATCTTTATTTATTTTATTCAGTCAGCAGCCGACAATACCCTTTACCCTTTAGGTACTCATTTTTTAGGTAAGTTTCCACAAATAGTCACAAACCAAATTCCTAAGTCTCTCAAATCAAAATAAATACACAAATCCTATCCATCCTATCCTACATCCTATTCATGCTATCCTAGACTCAGTGCATACGATACTAAATCATAAACTATACTTACTGGACAAATCTGCATGAAATTTGGCACAAAAATAGGTACGAGAGAATAGTGCATGCCCCTTAGAACCTGAGATTATAATAATAGTAAATTCCACGAGGACGAAGTCGCAGGAAAAAAGCTAGATATATATATATATATACGTACTCCTATAACATATTTATAGTACATATAAACAAGTGCTAAAAACATGTCCCCAAGAAAGCTATCTAGCAGTGCGTCAAAGCCTGGAAGTAAAGAGGCGCCGAGCCCCCTTCCTCCCCCTATCGATTTTGTTGGCCCACTTCCCTTCTCCGACGCCGAGACAATGGGAAGGAAGACTTGACCAAATTTCGTCGAGCTAATACTGTGTTATTGAACTGTGTTTTTTATGCGACAGCTGAATATTGTATATATATGCTTATATACAGATAGTCTGACGTCTTTGCGTCTTAAGGAGTAGACAGAGCCAAGAGTCGTGAGACACGCTTAGCTGAATAAGCTTATTGGTGGAATAGAGATTCAGATACAGTGACAGATTCTAGCCCATCGCCTATAATAATTATATTTACAAATATTTTAGAAAATACGAGCTATCAGATTTTTGTATATTCATTCATATTCATTTATTCACTTTAATTTGTACATGCACATTGAAATATCTAATTTCTATATACAAATTTACCTTTACAGGCATTGTGAATGGTAGGTACCTAAAAATGGCTTAGCCCTAAATAAAATCTAAAACAATTTAAATGTCTAAAACAATGTTACATTATTTATTACAATACTAGCTTTTGCCCGCGGCTTCGCCCGCGTGAATTTCCCACGGGAACAGTGCTTTTTCCCGGGATAAAAAGTAGCCTATGTGCTATTCCAGGTCATTATCTACCTCTGTACCAAATTTCATCGAAATCCGTCCAGTAGATTTTGCGTGATTGAGTAACAAACATCCTCACAAACTCACAAATTCACAAACTCACAAACTCACATCCAAACTTTCGCATTTATAATATTAGTATGGATTTACTTACATGGGTATAGGTAATATGTCACTCACGCACTAATCAATCATGCACTAATCCATCATTAAATAAATAAAAAATAAAAAATTGTCAAAGATATAGGTATGTCATTTAGTAATTATACATATTATTAATTATATTATGATTTGTCAGTCCAGTATTCATCTAAATTATAATAACTTCTAGTAATCAATATCTTTTTTAATTGGATGTCAAATTGTTTACCCTGGAGGGATTTAATTGAGTTTGGCAGGTGGTTATACACTTTAACTGCCATGTAATATACATGGTGGAATGGTTTAAAGTGAAATAAACAAACTTGTCGGAAGCCCTCTATGTCGGGCGTGTGCAGAAGCAGAGGAGTTTATGGAGCACATTATGTGTGAGTGTGACTCGCTGGCTAACAAGCGGCTGGCCCTCTTTGGAACTGCGTATCCGGAACTGGAGGACTACAGGCACATCGTAGCAGGTGATATCCTGAAGCTTATGCAGTCCTTCTTCAGGAATCCCGCTGTGTGTGAGTGAAGCTTAGCTAGTACAAAAGGGTCTAAGACTCGACGTGCTACCGTGAATACGGAGGATATGAAATAAGAAGGTGAAGAAGGAGCTATAAAGGCTTATAAAAAAGTTACCTGGATTCGCTAGAAAATTTCGTGATTCAGGATAGCCTGTAAGCCTTCCTCATGATTTGTACGTTTTGACTTACAGACATAAAATTACCTCTATCCTTTTTTGTGATGAGTCTATAATAAATTCATTTTCGCACGAGACACACCTTTAAGATATTGAGTTAAAGCTAAGAGAAAACATATTAATAAGCTACGAATATCTTGAGTTACATAACAAACACTCCGCTTACCTGAATCAACAAGTATGCACGTCTGGATCTATCTATAGTCAGGACAAGGAACCTTCTCCAAAAAAATAGAAGAACTTAAATGAGGAACTCTCTGATTCAAATAAATGTATCATCATTTCAGCCAGCCTCCATCATGGAATTCCACAAATAATTTAAAAATATATAAAATGGCTCTATTTAGAAAGGAATCCGAAGCTGGCCCTTTCCTAGACATTTTACGATGTAAGAATAACAGCTGTGTATTTTTTATCCCTTATTTACCAACGTGAAATATAAAATACGATACTTGCTACCTGCTTGAAAAATATCTTAAAATATGTATTTTTAAATATATGGTCTGAAAGTGAATTGCAGTCGAACAAAGATGCTAGTGAAAAAAAAAATTCAGTCAACAGGAAAGAAATAAAATAAAACCCGGCGAAAATTTATATGAACCTCGAGTTATACGAAAATTGAATGACGGCGATGGTTTTTTTTTGAATATTTTACAATATGCCGACCAAATAGAGCTAGAATTTTTTTATTTTATTTAGAGACTAGCTGTCGCCCGCAGCTTCGCCCGCGTGAGTTTCGCTTAGATGAAAAATCTCTCTTGGAGCTTTTCATCAGATGTTCCTAATCTTCAATTTTTATACGTCAGCAGAAAATGCTCATCAGGTTGAACGATTTTTGCTAAGGCGCCATTTCCATATATGTTATAGTGTAGCTGGTCTCTTGGAGCTTTTCATCAGATGTTCCAGATCTTCAATTTTTATACGTCGGCAGAAAATGCTCATCAGGTTGAACGATTTTTGTTAAGGCACCATTTCCATATTACTTATAGTTTAGCTGTTCCGTTATGATTCTTCATCAGGTGTTCCAGTTTTCAAAATGAATTATAGCCTATATGTTGCCCAGGCTTAATAGCTATACAACAAAAAAAGTTTCATTCAAATCCATCCAGTAGTTTTTGCGTGAAACGCGTACATACATACAGACAGACAGACAGACAGACAGACAGACAGACAAGAAATTCCAAAAAAAATTTTTTGCTTTCTATTGTTCGTTTTAGGTCTCCCTCTATCCATTTTAGTCAAAAATATTAAATGTACAGACAAAATATTTTTACTGTTTTATTATATGTATAGATGTCTACTAAAGAATGATTTTTTTTTTCTATGTTTATGATGCCGACAGACAATTTATTTGTTCTTTTTTATATTCCAATGATTTCTCAGATAAAATTATTAAAAAAATATTAGGTACGAGCGAAAATATGTTTATACATAGAATGAAAATTACATAACTACGCACGTATTATTTCAACTTTTTTTTGGTTTTATTTTAAAACGTTGACTAAGAATACTGCACTGCATTCGCACACTATGGAGTCTCACCCACACAAGCAAAGTATATTGGATTTTGTTTATGCAAAATGGCTTCCCTTGAAACGTATTCCCTTAATGAGATTAGTAATTAGTTGTAGCTATAATGCTGTGATTCAGTAATCTTAGGTACACGAGTTTAAGGCTTAGTTGCACCAAAACTTAAGTTATTGTTAAGGTTACTGCCAAAGTTAACAGTAATGCTGACTTTAGTCATACTATTTGACAACTGGTGCAAATATTTTGCCTAAAAGATACTTCAACTGGATTTGTTCAGTTAAAGCAAATATATATTTTTTTTATTAAAGATGGGTTTGCTCTTGACCACAATCTTGCCCGAGGACAGAGATGAGGTCTACTATGTAGCGAGCTTACCCAGATCAGCCTATTCATCACTCTGGTTTTGAAGAGTACTACAGTATTTGATGAAAGTTAGTGTTACTATCAAAGTAAGACAGTCCAATCCAACAGTTAAACAACTCAATTATTCAGAATCAAGTCCACGGTACAAAGATTCCAACATTTTTCATGCAACCTTAATCTTTCTTTTCGTCCCCAACGTAGAATTTTGGAAAATTTTGTAAATTCCACCTGTATAGTACACGAACAAAATTCAAGCGGGCGAAACCGAGGGACAAAGCTAGTATGTATGCCTTATACACATGCCATAATAGTAATAAGCTACCGCTTGGTTTATGCCATTTCATACTGCTTGGTCCAATTAAGGCGACCATGACCATAAGACCATGGAGCTAGATTTTTTTTAAATTTTACTTAAGAGACACTGACAGCTGAGGAAGTGGGATGTCAGATATGGTTTATACCTATGTTGGTGAAGGACAGGTAATATCTTCTGCTCATTTTTGTAAGTTTGACATTTTTGGTGTGTTTTGGTTCCACAGAATTTGTGAACAATCTGTAAAAAAATTTTAATTTGGAGCACACTATTATGAATGTTTTTGGGCTTCATTTGACAATCAAGTTTATATGTCAATTTAAGAATGAAATTTTTTTTCTATGTCTTTGAGCCAGACCAGATCAAGCGGTAGTTTATTACTTACATACTTTATACTCGTACCTTTTGTATTAGGTCATTTCCAATCTGCCATTTTTCAATAGACGGACGTAGAAACATAACAACTATTATCTAGGTTTGAACGATTACTTTCGACTAGACTATAAACAAAACCTAAGCCATTCTCACGCACTAGATTTGAAAACAAATGTGACCTCAAATAATGGTGAATAGTGTTATGTATTGAGGTTATTGTTAAGGGTTATAGGTGGTATTATATTTAAGTATCACGTGTTTTAACAATGCCGATTAATTATCTGTGAACTTTGAACTCTATAGTTTTACTGGAATGACAAAAAAGATGTGTAGGGTTTTACGTTGTTGTAGGTATTTGTGTGTACGTGACTTTGATCGTTTTACTTTTTAAATGAAGCATTTAAAAAGTAAAACGATACCAATTACCAATTTTAATATGTGCGATATGTGTGGTTAATTCGGCTGTGCATGTTTTTTTAATTTGGGATTTCGAGTTAAAAAATACTGTTCTGAGTCCGGAATTTTTCTACTCGTGTAACAAATTTCATCAAAATCCGTCCAGTAGATTTTGCGTGATTGAGTTACAAACATACTCATAAATAACGGTTCTAATAAAGAATTTTATTTATGAACTAACATGGGTTCGGGACTTTAATCTGGTGGGAATTACGGGAAAACCTCTCTTACACCTTTACACACTCTCTAAAGGAACCTACATGCCAAAGGATAATGCTACTCTTCCATAGTAATCTGGGCCCATTTTTTAAAACATGTTGCCCAGATATGAAACCCATGCCAAACGGTAGTTATAATCACCACTAGTAACTTTCATTATGACGTTACCAAAATCCAACCCAGTGGAAAAATTATATACCTTAGAATATAAAAAAATAAAAGTTCTTAAAAGAAAATATTTCTATTGTTTTTGGACTAACCAATACATGCCAGGTAGCGTTAATCCCTTCGCCCAGCTTATCGATATGTACGACTGTGACATCTTCGCGACCTATTATATTTAGATAGTGTAATAACAAATTATGATTAATATTATTTTCCGGTATGATTTGTTTTTTCCTTGTACGATTTGTTTTTTTCTTGTAAGATTTATTTTCTTCTAATATCATGTAAAACTAGTTGTAGAATTTAATTAGGTTAATCTGATACAAAGTAATGTTGTTATTTGCTTAAAAGAAATAAATGTTTGATAAATCATATCTTTGTTTCACTGGGGCCGATTATTTTTGTGTCATAATAAAAAATGACTAATTAAATGAGATCTACAATATGGCATAAGTTTCATGTCTGGGCAATCACTTTTATTTTTTGGGCCCAATTGGTTGCATTATCCTTTCAGCTTCTTACGCCTAGTAGTTTTGGCTGTGCGTTTGTCCATGAATCTGTCAGTAACGGAAGAATTTATACAGGTACCTACCTGTATAAATCCTTATATAAGGTATATTGATTTGAATTAAGGCAGTTTTTGTCGAACAATAAAGCTTACTCAGCAATTACTTCATCTGTTCCATCTAAACATACTTCTATTAAGTGTGTAGCGAACCCAATGCAATGCACATACATACATATTATCACGCCTTTTTCCCGTGGGGGTAGGCAGAGACTAGCGATTTTCACTTGCTACGATCCTAACAGATCTCTCTTGCTTCCTCTACACTCATCACTTTCTTCATACATACTCTCCGGTTATGGTGCTCCTAATATCTCCCTTTTTAAAGCATGTGTTTAAATAACATAATGTGTTTTTTATGTTTTGTGTAGTGATTGTCGTCACTAACCTAGCCCACAATGTCCCATTTTTTACGTAAATCCGAACACATTGCTATGCATTATTCGTCTAGACGAAACTGCATTTGGTCAAGGTCCCTGCATTGCCAGTTCTCATAAACAATGCATTTATTATAATAATTTTATTTAAGTAGGTGTCAAGTTATCTATACCTATAAAATTTTAGATAATTTAGAATATAATGACATGGCGACAATACTCATCAAAGTTTATCCTATTACATAAATACATACATAGAATCACGTCTTTATCCCTTACGGGGTAGACAGAGCCAAGAGTCGTGAGACTCGAAGGCCACGCCTAATAGCTGAATAGTGGGCTCTCTGATGGAATGGAGATTCAGGTATAGTGACAGGTTGCTAGCTCATCGCCTATGAGTGGAGGAACCGAGGAATCCCCAGTTTAAAGCCTTTTCCCTCGATTGACTTTTACAATCTGCGCGGGAAGAGAAGCAGCTGGCACATTCTATGTTTCTTCTTCGCACTCAAACCAGCATGGAAGCATATCCTATTGCAAAATTTATTTAATACTAGCTTTTGCCCGCGGCTTCGCCCGCGTGAATTTCCCACGGGAACAGTGCTTTTTCCCGGGATAAAAAGTAGCCTATGTGCTATTCCAGGTCATTATCTACCTCTGTACCAAATTTCATCGAAATCCGTCCAGTAGATTTTGCGTGATTGAGTAACAAACATCCTCACAAACTCACAAACTCACAAATTCACAAACTCACAAACTCACATCCAAACTTTCGCATTTATAATATTAGTATGGAAGTATGGATAAATGCGATAATTTGGATGTGAGTTTGTATGTATGTTACTCAATCGCGCAAAATCTATTGGACGGATTTTGATGAAATTTGGTATACGGATAGAAAAATACCGGAAATTGCATATGGGTACTTTTTATCCCGAAATACTCACGGGAGCGAAGCCCCGGGGCGCCGCTAGTATTTTATAAATACGAAAGTTTGGATATAAGTTTGTATGTTTGTTAATCAATTACACAAAATCTACTGGACGGATTTTGATGTAATTTAGTACACGGGTACAAAACACCGGGAATAGTACATAGGGTACTTTTCTTCCCGAAATTCCCACAGGAGCAAAACCCGGGGTCATCTCGGAAAAAATATAAAGAACGAGAACTTATCGTCAGTTTAAAACAGTTTAATAAAGACATATTATTGCCGCCGTTGCCATTTCATGGATTTATGTAATTAGTGATTTATTTATGTTATTGTGCAATAAAGTTATTACAAACAAACATATTATGTAACAATTTTAAAAATAATTCATTCCTTAGAAGGAAGACAAGTTTAATGCAATTTAATACATGTGTTTGTAGGTTAAGAAGAGGGCTTCCTATAGGTAAATAGGGATGATGACTGGGTAAAAAATAAAATATATGATGCTATTTAAATAATGAAACATTAGAATTGAATGTCACTTTAATTGATCAATTTTATTTATAACATGGTTTACTATTTTTTAGTTCTAATTAAAGTATATTGGGAATGCTTTTTGACTCCATTAAAAGTGACGTCACCGTTGAGTACTATCATACAAGTCCCATACAAATTATTGTTTTTGACATTTAGAAAAAAGTAACTAATTTGACTTGTTGACATCTACACTATTACCCTTGAATTCCCACGAACGAACCCTCAGAATATTGCTAGTAAAAAACAAACTACTTAGCAATGCAACTATAAAGAATTCGTGTATTGTTGATTTAAAAACAGCAATGTACGAAATTGTCGATATCTGTCAAATAGCCAAATATGTAGGTAAAAGGTTCGCCCCTTGACACAGATTGTTAGTTGATACTTTTCGGCACGTGAATTGATTTGCTATTGTAACACTTTTCAACTGACTTCAACAAGCAAAATGTATATAAAGAGTGTATCTATATAATAGTGTCCAAATTATAATGCTATGCTAATGCTCAGTACATGGAATACCTAAAACTTTGTACTTTCAAAAGTTTATAGGAAAAGAAGAACATAAAATTTCGACTTACTGAAAAAACTACCTATTTTAATGTAATTTTTTTTTCATTTTTTGACATAGATTTCTTTGAACATTATCTAAATCTGCTGCGAAAATTTTGGACGCTAGCTGACTGGTTGGTGACAAAACCACTGAACGTAGAAACTTGATATTTTGGATATAGATTCAAAAGGAATTTCGGAAATTCCAAATTTTAGGTAGAAGGGGTTAAAAAAGAACTTCCAAGCGGACGAAGCCGTATGCACAAGCTAGTTTCTGTTCTTACTACTTTTTGGCAGTTTTATTATTTAAAAATTACTTTTTAGAAAACAATAAGATCGTTTCCGTTCGGTTTAAACTACAACATTGACGCTGCCTAGCCAATTGTCTCATACAGAGGTTTTGGACGTAATCCAAGACAGGACATCTCAATCAAATTGAATCACTGCGTATGAGTCACACGGTTTGAGTAACCATACATACACTTACACCCGTATTCACAAACGTTACTTGGAAGGTTCATAGTGCCTGTCAGCTCACAGGGACTCAAAAACCTATTCTTAAACGATACTTGAAGGACCAACGTCACTGCGCGTCCAATAGAAAGGCTTGCCATCGGTAACGCGATGAAAAATGCCTCACTTCGTATGGCAACTTACGCAAGTATTGTTTATAAATACGGGTGTTACTCATTTAAACTTTATAGCCCACTGAGCATTTGACCAACTCTTAACCCCAGCCAAATTTCATGTGATCTTGCTCATACTGTTTGTCATTAGAAAAATAAATTATTTTTCCGATTTTTTTTTCTATGTCTTAGGACTCTGCTACGGAATGTCTAAGTACGAAATGTCTATGAACGTTAGTTCTAAAGTATGCCGATGCGATGTACGTTAGTTCTAAATTATCCTAGTTCTTCGTATTCCAGTGCTAAACTATACGAGAGCGAAGTATGAAATGCCGATGTATAGTAGAGTAGGTCTAAAGTATCCGAGTACTATTTTTAGCTAGCGGTATTGATTTTTAGGGTTCCGAAGTAAACAAGGAACCCTTATAGTTTCGTCATGTCTGTCCGTCCGTCCGTCCGTCCGTCCGTCCGTCCGTCCGTCCGTCCGTCTGTCTGCGGCTAATCTCAGAGACTACTAGTACTAGAAAACTGTAATTTGGTAGAGATATACATATTTATTACGCGGAGCGAACTGTAGAATAAAATTAGGAAAAATATTTTTTTTTAGGGTGCCTCCCCTACACCTAAAGTGGGGATGATTTTTTTTTCTCTCGATTATACCATCATGTGGGGTATCATTTGATAGGTCTTTAAAAAATATTATAAGTTTTTGAAGAACATTTTTTGATTTAGGGATCCGTGTGCGAAATATTTAACTTTAAAGTGATAAATTTTGTTAGAGTCAAGTGTCCCCCCCCCTCGAACAGGAAAATGGTGGAGGGTGGATACATGAAACAAATTATAATAACTAGCAAATATAATGAATTTAAAAGGAAAATTATCACGGCTATGTAGACTTTACACGTTAATGAGTAATAGACGATAAATACAAAATTGATTTTAGTATGAAAAATATTCGTAGGAATAATTTTCATTCTATATGATGGTATATACGTACTTAGGTTATTTTCATTAGTTATATAAAAGTGGAAGTAAATATAAGTTAATGTGTCCGCATTTCTACAGGATAGGTACCTTCGGAACCCTACATTGTTCGTGGCCCGACACGCACTTGACAAATTATTTTTGAGATTTCAGAGTCAGTCGCATACATAAAGTTGCTGCATTTCATTTTCATTCATACATGAACACGAAATTTTCCCTTAATAAGGGATATATTAGGAGCACCCATAACCGGAGAGCATGTATGAAGAGAGTGAAGAGTGTAGAGGAAGCAAGAGAGATCTGTAAGGATCGTAGCAAGTGGAAATCGCTAGTCTCTGCCTACCCCCACGGAAAAAAGGCGTGATAATTTGTATGTATGTATGTATGAACACTGAAAACATAACGCTCCTTTTTTGGGCAGTCGTATAAATAAATGGCAACGAACCAAAATTCCACAGATTGTCTCACGCGAAATATTTAACTAAGTCATTCGCACGGTATTTTTGTCTGTCTGTGCGTAATTCGATGCAACCACTATTTTTGATGCACACGACAAGTGCACACGTTGCGTTTCTATTATGTCATGGAAACGTGTCGGATTTGGCTTAAAACGGTGAATTTTTTTGGTTACAATATGTAAAAATATTTTGAATTTTTTTTAGGATATTCGTTGCGCTTGAAGATTGATGCGTTTCGATGAATAAGTTTATATTGTTTTCAAAAAATATAATTCTAGCTTTTGCCTGCGGCTTCACCCGCGTGAATTTCCCTCGGGAACAAAGCTTTTTCCAGAAATGAAAAGTACCCTATGTCCTTCTCTGTACTTCTAACTATGCGTACGCGAAATTTCAGGAAGATAGGTTCAGTAGATAAAGCGTAAAGAGGTAACAAATTCACTTTCGGGTTTATAATATTAGTAAGGATTATTTTATCGCTATTTTGTTGTAAGACAAAGTGCACATGAAGGTTGAAATTCCAAATAAACAATTTGATAGGATTGATTTCCGAATTGCAATATTAGTCATAGTTCCAAGTGCGATCTTAGTCAGCGTTCAGGTAACCTAGATAGACTAGATACCTAGTCATCATTTGCGGCCTTGTGCTTGTTTTGAGTCGAATTCATTATTTAGACTGTATAAAAAAAACAAATACAAGGTCAAAATTTACCCTGTTCCAAATAAACTCTCGAAAATTACCGGTCGTAATGGGGAGGTAGTCCACTTAGAGCACTAATCCGAACAGCACAAACGCGAACAGCACAAGGCCTTGTCCACAAACAGCACAATTTAATATTTTGGCATGTGCTGTTCGTGGATTCTAATTTTTATTTTATTTTCGTCCACCAACAGCACATATAACTATTATACTTATATATATTGATTTGTAAATACTGTTGGAACCTAGTGCTGTCTGCTAATGTGTTCCTTATCCTCGTAATGGGCAAGACCAAGGCTCAGCGTCTTCGCTGGCTCGGCCATGTTGTGAGAATGGAGGTCGATCGAGCCGTGAAGAGAGCCTATCTGGGCCAGCCAGTCGTAGACCGGTGGGCTGACCCAGGTACCGCTGGAGCGATATGGTGAACTGATATGGTGACTGCGGTGACATTCAATCCATGACGCACCTGTTGTCGTGTCCAAAATGCCCTCCACTTGCACAATAGAGGACTTAAACGAGGCCAACGATAGAGCCATCAGCGTAGCCAAATAATTTGATAACTATTGCGACTCGACAAGAAGAAGAAGATATGGTGAAGGCGGACGTACGCTAGCTGCAAGTTGGCGAAGACTGGCGGGAGCTGGCGCGGGACCGGAGACGCTGGCGTGCTCTTGTGTTGGAGGCCAAGACTCACTTTGGGTCACTGAGCCCGGATAGTAAGTAAGTAAGTAATGTACCGGTATTTTCCGGTATTTTATGTAAGAATTTGGTACCGGTATCAACCGGTAACAAGACAGCAGCAGCACTGGTACAGCACGGATAGTGCGTTTGCTAAACGTGGCTTTCGAGTCTCCCCACTCTTGACACTATAAAGACGTGTTACAGTATCTGTCTGTATACAAATTCTACGGCAAAAGAACGACAAAATAGTCTGAAACGTTAAAAGGCATTCAAGCGAAACAAAAGCGTATGAGTATTTATGTCGTTTTTCGGCAAAACGTACAACGTTCGAGGTTTGGTGGTGGCTCGATTTTACGAAATCCAGACCGATTTCAATGGATGTCAATTCTCGAAAAAGTTGTTTGGAACAGGGAACGACTAGAGTCGCCATGTATTGTCTTGTAAAAATATCACAATTTCCATTTTTTTTCCTATGTTATTACCTACTGATGTAGATGTTACTATACTACTAAGTCAAACAGGCATGCGACCTGATGGAATGAACAGTTTTATTTATTTTTTATTATGATTTTTATAAAGATTATAAAAATATATTTCATAAAATCGTGAATTGATTAATCAAGATAAAATACTTAGTTTGCAAATTTTTTCTAACGATCATAATTTTTTTTTTTTACATATTTTTGATATTTTTAGTTTTTCTTTTAAACGTGTGATTTTCCTCTAGTTATTTAACTGGAATCTCCCAGATGGTACATTAAAAATAACAACGGAATAGGTAAAAATAATCGCAATTTTTCCTGCTTTTTTCAACGCTATTGTGGTCATATTTTGTCACTGTAAATTTTCATAGAAAATGTATTTTGTTTTGTACAGTCGTCTCTAAGAACTCCCTGTTCTGAATCGCGGCTAACTATCTCGTCTGCAACAGTCAACGCTAGATGCTGTCGAACCGAACAGTCACGTGACATAGCGGTCACTAGCCGGCCAGTCTTTTTGAGACGTTTGTTTCAATTTTCAAACTATTTTCTACTAAAAAAAAATATTTCATGATAACCTTTGAAATATTTCAGCTACACATCGGTGCTCTGCTTTCGTAAAGAATTTAGCAATCTCCAGGTTTCCTCTACATATATACAGAATGTCAATATCCGTTCAGCGATCGAGATTCAGTATAATTATTACTTCCTAGCTTTCGCATTAAAGTCAAAGTCAAAGTCAATTTTTTTTATTGAAACTTGACATTCAAAGAAGGCTCTTTTTCACGTCGAAAACTAATTATTTATCATAATTATTATTTTTCAAAGCTACAAACTACTACGCATTTCGGAACGACCACTGCTGAGAAGAAATGCCGAAAGAAACTCATGAAACAGTCTTGGTCGCCTAACATTAGTAATCCTATTTAATAGTATAAACGTTAAAGTTGTGAAAATGTGTGTTTATTTGGATGTTTGACACTCTTTTACAAAAAAGTAGTGAATATTTCATATTAATAATAGGGCGATAGTTAAGGAAAAGCAGGAAGTTAAAATGTAATAAAAAACCTATCTATTTAACAGTTAGACGTAAAATACGTATGAATGTATGCGTGGACCGTTTCTCCCTAACTTCTGTGTAATTACCCTGCAATTTTACAGTCCGGAGCACCGGCCGAATAGCGAAGAATGGCTCTAAAGTTTTGTATTTTTTTATACAACTATTTTTTTTTGCTCAGCTATGATTATTTAGTTTTTGGAATAAAAGTAAAAAAGAACTTTATTAAAAGTTATAGAATCAAGACGTGGAAAGTTCGGCCATCTTGTACGATATGACGATTTGATTAAAAATCTGATAGAAGGGAAAATTGAAGCTACAAGAGGAAGAGGAAAGCCAAGAAGGGCTTATGTAGACCAAATAAAGGAGAAGGCAAAAGTTGTGTCGTACAAGGAGGTCAGGGCGATGGCTGAGGATAGGGACAGATGGAAAACACTCCACCGACAAGAACAATGTTCTTAAATTTAAATGAATGAATGGAATAAAAGTTTCTTCTATCATTCTCTGTAAAATTTATACAGGATGTTTTTTAATCATTGGCATCAATTCTACTGGTGAAAGTACTCATGCATATGAGCAACTTTTTGTATGGGATCGACTCAATCCGACCGAAAAAAAAATCAGCTGTTCCATACTACTTTACAATACTTAGAAACCCAAAACGTATGGAACAGCAGATTTTTTTTTTTTCGGTCGGATGTACTAAGAGTTGCTCATATTCATGAGTACCTACTTTTACCAGTGGAAAGAATGCCAATGATTTTAAAAACATTCTGTATAAATTTTATAGATAGCCCAGGTTCTTTTAAACTAAAAACAGGTCAAGCTGATGTTTGGCCAATGAAGGAAAGGAAGCTTCGTCTTATCAATAAGTATTACATACTAGGCGTCGACCCACCACGGGGTCAGACTGGTGGGACTATGGGTAAAACCTCAGCAGGTAAAGCAGCAGGGATTTACCTTAAAAATCTATATATACCTATATATAACTTAAAGGCGACTGACTGACATAGTGATCTATCAACGCACAGCCCAAACCACTGGACGGATCGGGCTGAAATTTGGCATGCAGGTAGATGTTATGACGTAGGCATCCGCTAAGAAACGATTAACGTGAGAGAAGCCGCGGGCGCCAGCTAGTGTTTTATAAATCTAAATTCATGAGGATGGATGAAAAGTTTTTATATGAATGTGGCGACCACGAAACGGTAAACGTAGTGTTGGCAGGCCTCCCACTCGGTGGACCGACGACCTGGTGAAGGTCGCGGGACGCGCATGGATGCGGGCAGCGCAGGACCGATCGTTGTGGAAATCCTTAGGGGAGGCCTTTGTCCAGCAGTGGACGTCTTTCGGCTGAGAGAGAGAAATGAATGTATGTACCATATTTTTCACCTACCCGGATTTACCCTGCGAAGCAGAGGAAGGCGTCTTATCTGTTGAAGTATTCAGGTGAAGTAGGTACCAGGCAGTTCGTACGTCCGCGATAGTTTCGTTTCGATTCCGCGTAATCTTCCAGATTTCGATGACAGCGCAGACGCCGGGCGCTGAGTACAGTCGGGAAGAAAAGTGCTATTTTACAGTATTTACTAGCTAGGGTCCGAGGATTTGTTCCCGTGGGAATTTCGAGATAAAAAGTACCCTATGTGCTACTCCTGGTATTTTTCTAACCGTATGCCAAATTTTAGCAAAATCCGTCTAGTGGATTTTGCGTGATTGTGTAACAAACTCACAAACTCATATGCAAATTTTCGCATTTATAATATTAGTAGGATAATAGGATTAGTTGCGCCCCTAATTTATTTAAGATCCGTTGGGTAGATTATGCATGATTGAGTGACAGGCACATTCAAATTGTCACATATATTATGAGTAGATTGATGATACACATTCTGTAAAAGAAAAATTTCATTTACCATTAAATTAAAGATTTAATAGTTTTAACTTATAGATTAAATAAAAACATACTCTTTGCAGTTCGATCCCTAAGATTCATACTGAATCCAGCGCAAAAAAAATAATATCGTGTCAACCAACTCCCATTGCCAGAGGTATTACATAAGTGGTTATTCGCGAAAATAAAATTAAATGATTCTTCCATCACCATTTTGAAATACTACTTCACTGATAGCTTAATGGATTTCTTACTGCACATGCAATTTTAACCTAAAAAAACCTAAAAAAATAATTAACAAAATTAGTCTAACCTGTGCTCAACTCTATGGTCTATACATAAACCCATACTAATATTATAAATGCGAAAGTCTGTCAGTCTGTTACGCTTTCACGGCGAAACCGCTGGACCGATTTTGATGAAATTTGATATAGATATAGTTGAAGACCCGGAGTCAAACATAGGCTACTTTTTTTTTCAAAAACCAACATCCAAGGAGCTGAAACGGGGCGTCAAAGTTAGTATATAAAAAAAACAAGATATACTTTTTTTGCACTTATATGCTTTATGTTGTATATAATTTATACAGCTACATTTACGAGCTACATTTTTGTGCCCTTTGCGGTAGAGACCATGGGTCCATGGGGCCCAGAGGCAAAATCTTTAGTATCTGAGGTTTCAGCACGCCTCCGCGACGTAACTGGCGATCCGAGGGCGGGCAGCTACTTTGCACAGCGTATTGCTATAGCGGTGCAGAGGGGTAATGCTGCCAGCCTTCTGGGAACCCTTCCTCGCGGCGACGTGCTGGAACCTCTATATTATTTATGATTTTAAGCATAGTTTTATTTTTAGTTTGGACAACATGAAAAAAAAAAAAAAAAATTTATACATAAAGATAAATTATATACTTAAACGTTTACATGTCTGTTATCTAACATTTAAAATTACTAGTAAGCAGGTGCTCAGAACCGGCTGCGCAGTTCAGTAAAAATTTCTCAGGGCATTACCACGAGAAATAACAGTTTTTGTTGCGATTTCTATTTTAGAAAGCAAAAGATAATGAATCACTATAATTAAAACATACTACTACCGCTAGATGGCGGTAGTTGTCAAGTCATGTCAGATGCCTTTAGACGAATTGAGAAAATTCTGACAGCAAGGGTCTAAAAGGTTATTTTGACGAATCAGAATATGATCTCCGATTTTTTTTTTTGTTTCCCATTTTCTTAATTTAAAAGTTGAACCTTATAGCTAGCTATATACAAATTCAAAGAGTCCTTATGCCGTTCATGCCGTGGTGGTGTCAATAGCCCCAATCGTATTTTACGCTTACTAGTTTTCGCTACTGGCAAATATGGTCATGTCAATGGTACAGTACTGTCATTTGAATTTGACACATCGGCATTGACAGCGTTGTACCATCTGACAGGTGTCTGTCCTTACTCGTAAGTGGTGACATCTAGTGGATTATTTGAACACGATACCCTCATTAAGGCGTTTTAGATAACAAAGGTTTTACAATAGGGGCATTGCCGGATCCTATTATTGGTAATTAAATGGTTAGAAAAAAACTACAGTATTTCGTTTCTTTCGAACTCATTTCGTCGATCAGTTAAAGCAATCTAAACTCGTATTAAGACCCTTGGTTGAACGAAATAACAGGTTCAGGTTATCCTAGCCCATGAATGTGAAACTGGATTCGCGGTGAATTAAACTCAGTGTTGATATAGTCGTCCAAATGATAGCTTTATTTAAGGTTTAAGTTTTTAAAGAACTGACCGAAAATGTTAATTTATTAAGTGTATTATGACTTAACATCAACACATAATTACTCATAATCATTAAGAATTTAAAATATTATGTTGATAGGGACAATATAGAGCTACTATATTGACACCTTTATCACCATATTCTATGGAATAAATGATTTATATTCTATTCATGGCACTTTACATACATTATTATAGATTTTTTTCAATAGGTAAGTATACTTGTTTTTTGGGCCCTTTACTTAAAAAACAAGCAAAAAAAGCTCAAAAAGTATACGGTTGTTATTTATATGTGACTCAAAATTATATTTTCGAAAAATCCTCTCTTAGCCAAATCTCAGCTTCCTACACCCAGTAGTTTTGGGTAAGCGTTGTCAGCCAGTCAGTAACTGAATGATTAATCAATCAATAAAATTCGATATTTTTTGTGTCATATAAGTGTTGTATTACGAGTACTCGTATATGACACTAAAAATATCGAAAAAATAAATACTCACTTAATTTTTATAATGTTTTTTATTTGTGTTTCACTTGTCAGCCCGACTGTACCACTTTCGCCGCCCGTCCCCGCTCGCATTTCGACGCTCCAAACTTTAAATAGCGTTGCGACTTCCTCTCCTTTGATAGTAGGCTTAAATTCTCGGTTAATACATACAAGCTTTTGCATGTGCCTTGGTTTGCTTACGAGGTACGATACGATTGTCAAAAGTACTTTAGTTCGACTTGATTATTTTAACCAACATTTTGAATCGTCAATACAAAAATAAATCATTTATTTTTCTCTCCAAATTAGGCTAACCCTTACTAACATTATAAATGCGAAAGTGAGTTTGTTTGTTACCTCTTCAAGTTTTATCTACTGAACCAATCTTCCTGAAATTTCGCATACACGTAGTTAGAAGTACTAAGAAGGACATGGGGTACCTTTCATTCCATTTCATGCATGGAAAAAGCACTGTTCCCGTGGGAAATTCACGCGGGCGAAGCCGCGGGCAAAAGCTAGTTTACAATATTTGAGTTGTTAGCGAAGTATAAGGCAAAGGACCTAAGCTAAATGGAGAGAACTGGTGCCTCAGATAGGTAAGACCTCCTGTAATACAGGTCACCAGGCTCCCGTTCCCGGCTCAACGTTTACGAAAGCGACCAAACGATCTAACCCTTCAATGATCATTGTTTCTTCGTTCACTAGTTAGCACTACATGGCGAGTAAGGTCTGTCAGAGGACAATCCTGTCATTTGAATTTGACAACTGATGACAGTTTTGTACTATCTGACAGACCTCAAACTGGGTAGCGGAAAAATGTAAACCGTCTTTACCAAGAGATCTGGGGACCGATTCCACTAATTATAAACGTCGAAATAGTGTCTCAGTTGTGTCTCAAGAGCCAAAGAAATTGAAATAAAGTAACAAGATCTTTGTAAGACATCTTGAGTCACAGTTATTTAATTGTAAGACATATGTTGTAAAGTGACGTCTTTGGAGAAAATCTTCGAGCAACAAGGACTTCCGCGCGCGGCCCGGGAGTCCGTGTTGCTCTATGGGAGAAAATGCAGCAGTGGAGTTTGTTGCGCCGCCTCTTCTCCACATGCGCTTTGGAGGCGGTGGTAACCTTAGCTTTAAGTAATTTTATGACGTCAACTAACTAAAAAACAAGAATGTGACGATTTATAAGTGCTATTTTTAAGCCTATATGAATAAAAATAATTGGCTTTGAATTGACTTTGACTTTGACAGATTCAGATTTATTGCAAGCCACAAGTTCAAAGTTGTTACATAATAAAATAGGTACAAGTGACGCCCTGCAAGGGCACAGCAAACATGAGGGCAACTAGTTGCAAATTTACTTATAAATTAATTATTTCTAATTTCTTATATGATTTTTGTATACCTAGTAGAGAAATCAAAGTGAATCTACAATTTATCATCGAAAAACTCAGAAATTTCGTAGTAGCTTTTATGAAGAACTATCTTTCGCCCGCGGCTTCGCCCGCGTGAATTTCCCACGGTAATAGTGCTTTTTCCCGGGATGAAAGGTACCCTATGTCCTTCTCCGTACTTCCAGCTATGTGTATGCGAAATTTCAGGAAGATTGGTTCAGTAGATAAAGCGTGAAGAGGTAATAAACAAACTCACTTTCGCATTTATTATACATATTAGTTAGGATTTTTTTACATTTTTTACAAATATTGAGTATTTTTCTATATTTTTTAACTGATTAGGGACGTGGTTGTATATTTTAATAGCCATATGATGGGGGCTGCTTGAAACTAGTTTCATGGTAGTGAAGGGTCTTTCTATTATGTTTAGGTCTCTATTATTTCTTTTGTTTTATTACGATTTCTTTGGCTTTTGAGACATTTGTAATTTGTAGAATCAAAGCCCAGATCTGGTAGTGCGCATATTATACAACCTTTGTTACGTTGAAAATTTATCAAATGTAACTGATGATTCTACGGCGTTGCAAGGCATTAAGGACATACCCAATCAGGATTTTCCGAAAACGTACTGTCTTTAAACGTCAAGTGTGAACCATAGGCACAGGGCGGGCGCTTCATAGAAACGGCGCGTCAAATATGCCTACTACTACTACAAATGAAACTGTATATCCGTGAACAGGTCAGTAACACGTCAATGTGTGAGACACACAAGAACGGGGGAGAAGTGCGGAAGGAGCGGGGGGGTGCCATATTGCGGGAGGGGCAGGGAGTTTCCTTTCTGTACGTAGTACTAATATTAATTCTGTGCCATAGGTTAGAAGTACTGAAGCAGGAAAAATATCTCGTAAAGAGAAAAATACAAAACTAGAATTATATCGAATCAAATTACAAATAAAATATATAAGACTAGATAAAAAAAAATACATAACTTTGTTTTTTTTTCCTTTATCGTTGAAAGTCACCATAATTTAAGCGTTACCAGTAGAATTTTTTTAAAGAATTAAATAATGGGCTTATCTTTTCAAATATATTTAGTGTTTTATCACAATTAAAAGAAAACCTCTAAAATAATTACCCTAAGAGCCTGACGAAAACACGCTAGAAAAAACACAAACCGCCCCTCACCCCCTCTGATTAGCCTTGGGTCGCTACCCAAGGCCATAAGGGCCAGATCTGATCAGATCTTAAACAACCTTTGTTATGTAGAATTTATTAAATGTAACTGATGATTCTACGCCGTATGCTGTAGTGCCATCTTGTTGATGCAAGTCTTATAAAGCTAGAATTTTTTTTTTAGTTTACTTAGAGACATAGACAGTTGAGGAAGCGGGATGTCAGATATGGTTTTTGCCTATGTTGGTAAAGGACAGGTAATATCTTCTGTGAGGCTCAATTTTGTCAAGTTTGACATATTTGGTGTGTTTTGGTTCCATAGAATTTGTGAATAATTTGTAAAAAAAAATGATTTTGGGAGCACACTATTATGTACGTTTTTGGGCTTCATTTGACAATCAAGTTTATAGAATTACTAGCTTTTGCCCGCGGCTTCGTCCGCGTGAATTTCCCACGGGAACAGTTCTTTTTCCCGGAATGAAAGGTACCCTATGTCCTTTTCCGTACTTCTAGCTATGTGTATGCAAAATTTCAAGAAGATTGGTTCAGTAGATGAAACGTGAAGAGGTAACAAACAAAAAAAATCACTTTTGCATTTATAATATTAGTTAGGATTTTTTTAATTCTATGTCTATGGCAACTTTATTCCCGAGTTTATTTTATCAGCTGTAACAAACCAATAAAAGGCTTGTTCATTAAGGATACTATATATTGACTTCTTCTTATTGGCGAGTCGAAATAGCTATTTTCTCAGACCAGTAGATTGCAACGACAATCGCCCTATCGCTGGCCTCGTAAAGGTCTTCCATAGTATACTTAACTAAACATACTTTTGAAGGTAAATTGGCCAAAAATGCATGTAATCTGTACGAAGGCGTGTTTTTGCCGTATTTTCACCGTAATAAGTCTGTCTGTGTGTCGTTACGTCTAATTTGCCACTTCCAGGCGAAAGCAACTGTGCTGGTTTATGCGTATGCGCACTGCTACTTACTTTCAAATTCTAACTGCCGTCAGAACCGCTGGACCATATCGATATTTGATGTTTCAAAAAATCTTCTGTCCTATAGTTTATTAAAGAAAAAGGAATCTTTATAACACCATGTTAATACAAATGCTGTTCCATCCATACATACGTAAATAGAATCACGTCTTTATCCCTTACGGAGTTGATAGAGCCAAGAGTCGTGAGACTCGAAGGCCACGCTTAGCTGAATAGTGTACTCTCTGATGGAATGGAGATTCAGGTATAGTGACAGGTTGCTAGCCCATCGCCTATGAGTGGAGGAATCCCCCGAATGTTTATAACACCATGTTTTTTTTTTATTAAAAATCTGAGTGCGTTTGACCTCTATCTTGCCTGATGGGCAGCAAAGATGAGATCTAGGATGGTACACGCAAACTCAAAATATGTTATTACAGATGCTGTCCCATACATTTTACAATACCTCCTCGCCCAAATTATATGGAACAATTATTTTTTTTGAGAATTCACTGTCGGTCCCATAAAAAAGGGTGCTCACATTCTTGAGTACTTTCGGGTGAAAAGTACTTTTCTAGGAAGATTTCTGGTGTTTTACAAATCATCCTGTATGTTAAGTCAATGATCAGATGAATTAAATTTTTAACTTTAGAAACGAACTTTTACATTTATATTACTTACTAGCCTGTGCCCGCGACTTCGTCTGCGCATATCCCAGGTTTTAAGCGGCGTCAAGATGAAACTTACGCCAGATTTTAAGTTAGACCTTCTATAATACAACAGTGAAAACTGCATCAAATTTGGTTCAGTAGTTTTTGCGTGATGTGCGTACAAACAGAAAGACAGACAGACAAAAATTCTGAAAAAAAAAGGTTTTGGCTTCTATTGATTGACCCTATGAAGATGAGGATCCCTCATAGTTTTTTTTTCTTAAATATCTTCTATGTACAGACAAGTTACAGTTTTATTAGGTATATATGACTTTTAATTAGCATTAGGAAGTAAGTGGAAAAATAAAAATTCATTAATTACATTACAAACCTGGCAATAGTAAGAATTTTACAAGCTTTTATTTATTTCATTTCTACAATTGAAACAATACAATAAAACACACATTATATCACTTGGAATAAAACTATTGTCATAAAATTGTGCTTTTATAATAAGCTCAGATGGACAGAAGGAAATGAAAGTTCCGTATTTCGCGCGAGCTTTCATTGATTGTATTAGAATGTTCGGATTACGTAATGCAAAAAGTGCGTTTTGTTTAATATACTTTTAAAAAAATGGTCTTTAGTAAGTACATAGAATGAAACTGTTTATAATTGGTCAAACTGGTGAATGTACAGTCGACCGTTCCTCAAGTTACCCTGCATGATCTCTTATGCCGCGGCCGCAGAGTCGAATTTGCAATAAATTTGAGTAGGTTGATGTGCTGTTGACTGTACATTTATGTAATGCATTCACGTTTTTGGTTAGCGATCTAGTTTAGTACCTATATTATGTTGAAATTGTTAGGTACGAAATTGTATGTGATTGTCAACTGTTGTGTTTGCTTAATAAATAAAGAAATGAATAGGAGATATTTTAAGAATAAGATTTGAAGACCTCAGTGGCGCAGTGGTAAAGACCTTGCCTTTGAACCAGGGAGTAATTCAGTAATTCGTCCCATGTACCTACGGCCCATTTGGGACGAAACGCAGAAAATCAAAATTAATCAAAATTTCATTCTGCAATTCGTCCCATTCTTTTTTGTATGGAAATTTAAACCTTATCAACGCTTGGTACAGTCAGTGAGACAAGAATCAAAAACTTTAAAAAAAGAATTAAAAACTAATATATCCATAAATCTTTTACAAATTGTTGATTATTTTTATCTTTATTATTATAAATAACATCTTTTATATTTATTACTGTTGATTTTTTATTTTTTATGTATGTAGAATAGTTTTTAAATGTGATTAATAATTATAAGACTGTAATAGAAACTCTTTAAAATTCCTTGTTTTGTGACGAGTATAATACATCGTAAATAAGAAACTAAAACGGACAGTAAGGCCTAATGTCATATTTAGTTTACTAGTAAAAATACTTCTTGATTTTATGTTTTCTTTTTTTTTAAGTCCTTTTCTCTATGTAACTATTCTATGATTATTACATTTCTTAATGAAAAATTCAATGTTTATTATTTCTACACTAACACTTTTTTTACTGATTGTACCATTTATAAACATGGGACGAATTGCAGAATGAAATTTTATATAATTTTGATTTTCTGCGTTTCGTCCCAAATGGGCCGTAGGTACATGAGACGAATCACTGAAGCACTCGAACCAGGGGGTCCCGGGTTCGATCCCCGGTCAGGTCAAGATGGAAAATGATCTTTTTCAGATTGACCTGGGTCTTGGATGTTTATGTATATATGTATTTGTTATAAAATATAGTATCGTTGAGTTAGTATGCCACAACACAAGTCTCTTTCTTTGGGGCTAGCTCAATCTGTGTGATTTGTCCGTATAAAATTAAAAAATTATATTTTAGGGGCCAATATAAATCAAAATTATTTTTTTATATTCAATCTTATGGAAGCCAAAAAAATATTTCATTACCTATATATAAGTAAGTATGATAAATCTCAAAGCTACAAACTACTAGCATTTTGGAACGACCACTGAAGAAGAAATGCCGAAAATATGAAAAAAAATCACAGATTCAATCCAAGCCTGAAAATTTTACAATTCTTTTTGGGCGGCCGTGTGGCACCTAAGCTGGCGCTGATTCGCCGAATCCGTTCTGAATTCAAACAATACTAGCTCGTGTGTCCTTCCCCGGAATTGCCACGGAAATTTTTGTTATCATTTTCGTCTTCTGCGAACGAATTTTAAATTGAGAACGCGAATGTTGCAGCGCTAAAATGCCGCTTGCACTCTTTTTTAATCAAGAAAGAAGATTAAAGAGATTGAAGATTTACTTTTTCTTTGTCTAGTTTAGACCCACGGCTAGAATGGGTACCTACTAATAATTTGATGTAAGTCTCTTTATCTTGTAAATGTACCTATCTATATATTATCATTTTTAGTTGACTTTGTTAATCTATTACAGACGTTAAAGCACGAAAATTTTTAATATTTTTGGATACAGATTATATATTTTTATTTCAGAAAACTCTTTGTAGAAACTTTTACTAATAAACCGTATTAATATCAATCATTTAAGTAAAATAGAATTTCAGTTTATTGATTCCTGTATATGCCAATGGTAGATTTTACAAGCTATTATAATTTTAATTACCGCTATCTATCTATAGATCCTTCCTTTTCATAGTAGTTAATCATAAACGAATAGAAGCAATGTACGATACGAGTTACGACCTATAGAAGTCATGCCATTGATTAATAAATTTATTTATTTAGAGTACGATAGTCGCTTACAAAGGCTATAATAATTCATTATTATTTAATTTAATTATATTTTGCATTTTGATATTCGTGTGTTTGAACGTATTTGAGTGTTACCTACCTTGTTTCAATGGAGAAGTTTCCTAGGTCCAAATTAGACTATTAGGTCCAAATTAGACATTTAGAAATAAAATTATTATTTAAATTTTAACAGTACTTCTCTGTTCTATTAACTTTTAAAATTATGACATAACCTTCAAATTCACAAAGCACGCTACAAATTTAATTTTCACAGAATTTGAAATTTAAATTTGAATCACGAGACTGACGCAAAAAGCGGGATTTTACCGCTCCGCCTCGCATTACCTCGTAATCGAATGATAAGAGCGCATTGTTTTGTATTTCTCGATTTACGCTCTCGATTTTCGACTAATCGAATTTTGAATTATTGATTTTGAAGTTGAAATTGTTTTGTTTTAGCTGGACTTACGAGTAAGATTAAGATTACAAGTGACTAGGTCGTTATTAGAAATTGAAATCACAGATTAAATGAAAGAGTTTATTAGCTTTATTGAACGTTTGTCAAGTTGTGATAAATGTCACACTTTTTATTTAGAAATAGGTACCTACGTAAAATACTTAATACCTTAATAAAACTTTTTATAATTATTATAAGTATATAAATAAATGAAATAAATGAAATATGTAAATGAAATAAATAAAATAAATAAAATAAATAAAATAAATAAAATAAATAAAATAAATAAAATAAATAAAATAAATAAAATAAATAAAATAAATAAAATAAATAAAATAAATAAAATAAATAAAATAAATAAAATAAATAAAATAAATAAAATAAATAAAATAAATAAAATAAATAAAATAAATAAAATAAATAAAATAAATAAAATAAATAAATAAATAAACCTAAAGTACTAATAGCTATTCATAATAAATGCGAAAGTTACGCTGTGAGTTTGTAAGGATGTTTGTTACCTAATCACGCATAACTGGACGGATTTTGATGAAATTTGGTAGACGGATAGAAAAATACCGAGAATAGCACATAGGGTACCTACTTTTTATCCCGTAATTGTCTGTTATGGAATAATAACACGTTGAATTCATCAACTTTTTCAGTCGGATAAATATGACAGAAAATGGTTTAGTATTAGACAGTTAACCGATAAACGTCATCGGCACAAACAAAGTACAAAAAGTGCATCAAACTCCAACGATAAAGGGCATCCACCTCGTTCGTTAGAAAAAAGACGTTTCATTCCCTCTCATCACTATCCCCTTATTAAAAAGCAATAATAGCAAACGTGGGAAACGAACGCGAAACTCATAGTTAAAATACTAACAGCAGTAAATTCAATGCGAAGATCAAGACCCTCTATTATAACCTAGGAAAATGACAAGACTACGCGCCATTTGCAGCTATCCAATTATCTATGACACGCGAGGCAAACGAAAATAACCTCAATTATTAAAACGATAGAGTCTAATCAAATGTTGGGACGGGCCGTTTTATTTTAGAACGATTTGAAATGTCAAACCTTAACCTCAAAACCGTGACGCCGCCATATTGGCTGCGTTCGGTTTTATTCGTTGAAACTCGGGTGCGTTCTAAACGACTAATTTAAGTTGATCTATGAAATGCTGTGTTCTAAATCTATCTGTGCTTTATTTGGCTTTAATAGTTGAGTGATAAGGTTATTTGAGAGGTCTAGCTCGGTAGGCTAGAAGGGTGGCATTGAAACTCATTGAAATGATAACAGGTTTATCGCAAAAAGTGACTGTTTAAGATGTGCTTAGGTTATTTGAAGTTAGTTTATTATTGTAGCGCCTGTTTTTGGTAGTTCCATTTCTTGAATTTATCAATGGATGATCTTGATTATTTTTGATAAAAAAAAGTAAAAATTTGCGTCTATTGGCTGTCTAGTTAGGTACTTTTTAATTTTTTTTATTTTTTTGCGAAAAATTACATTCAAAATTTGAGTTCCCCGGAAAACTGACTTGAGTAGGTATTTAATTAAATAATTTCCAGATTTATCTCGATTCAAAGTCTTATGTCTAAGTGTAATGTCTATTATTTCCCACGCTAATTTACTTATAACGTAATGAGGAAGTTATAAACAATAAATCTATCTTCATAGAAACGTTTAATGTTTCTTATCTCGTAATGTAATTAAATCTAAATGTTAAAAACGTAAATTATTACCTATGTAATAATACTCCCAAAATGACGTTTTAGTCAACTAATTTTGACGTAATAAAAAGGTCAACTATGAATCGTAGGTTTAAAACATTTACAGAAACCTGTGTCTAAAAAAATAAAAAGCACAACTCCTGTGTTAAACTAAAAATAAAAACATATTTTTTTTATTTCTATCTCATTATCAACTTATAAAAAACAAAATAACAACCTATTTTGTTCTTTCCCACAAGCGAAAATTCTATCTTTAAAATAAATAAGAATAAACGGGAAAACCTTGCGAAAATGATCCTTATTCAATGACGAATTAAGATAAAATCTAACATGCCAGTAATGCAATTTAAAAAATAACATGGCGAACTTAATGACAAGGTTATGTATGACAAGAACTGGTTCTAAACACTGGCCGTTAGCGGATAGACAAAAAAATGCGGCGGCCATCTTGGATAGATGATGACTTTTCTTGCGTTATGTGACTTGCGTTCTGAGAGTTCATTGGAGTTGGTTTTTGTTCTTTATTTGAATTTTTATTAGTTTTATTTTACATAGAGATAAGTAGATACCAATTTATATTAAGCGACTAAATTTTGAAAGTCGTGCTATATAAGACTGCGGTAAGCACTTTTCATTAGGTAGGTAGGTGGACAAGTCTATTAACCTACTTAATTATGTAGTATAAACTTATATACTACAATATTAGTAATAAGTACAACAATTCTAGTAGATTAAGGCTTTAGCGACACCTAGAGAATACCTACAGAATGTAACATTTACCTACGTAAAAGAATAATTTACAAAATTATATTGGCCTTTTTTAGTATAATAGTCTACTTTAACTGTTATTGCAGATATAGGCATACTTTAAAACAAAACTGTAACAATCCTATTTTTCAACTCGAAATAACTAACAATCAATTTTCACCGACCAATTTAGCATACGATGGCGTGGTGAATATCGATTCTACCAAACTGAGGGTTAAAATATTAAAAACCCGTTTGGACAGTTTTGACCGGTCGATAAGGGTTAGCCGGCCAGTTACCGTGTTTCGCGGAAAGATAATAGATAGGTAACTGTTTAACTGTAGGGAAATTTGACGAGGAAAATTGACTGTCGCCATTGACGGTTAGCGCTTTATTGTTAAATCTAGCTGTTTTAGTAACTTTTATGGTTAGTAATGGAAAGTAATCAATACATAAGTATAATAAAACTGTAACTGGTCTGTCCAGAGGAGATTATTAAGAAAAAAAAACTACGATGGGTCTTTATAGAGCCAATAGGAGCCAAAACAATTTTTTTTTGTCTGTCTGTCTGTATGTTTGTACGCACATCACACAAAAACTACTGAACCAAATTTATTATTCGAGTTGTATTGTTAAAGGTTTAACTTAAAACCTGGCGTAAGTTTCATTTTAATACGCCGTTTAGAACCGGAGTTATAAATAATAGTAAATTACGCGCGGACGAAGTCGCGGGCACAGGCTAGTATGTATTAAACTTACAAATTCGTGCCAAGTTGTCTGTGGCAAAATGATAACAACCACTAAAAACTATGACCGGGTTTTAAATGCGGTTTTTACCAATTGACAGTCATTCTTGAGGTTAATTAGTCTATGATATAATTTTTTTGCCTGTGGAAAATCCCCCGGGAATGGGAAGGAATCACTTTTTGGAACCATATATCGTTAACCGACATTTATAAACGTCCTTCCTACTACTAATGACGAGGGTCCCGGCGACTCGGACCGGTGCTCACTCGACCCGCGGGCCGAGTCGCCGGATTTCTAAATTTTTTTTTTCTTGCCCCAGGGGTAGACCACAAATGAGATGGAAAGACGACATCAAAAAGATCGCAGGCAGCAACTGGACTCTCACTGCCCAAAACAGAGAAAGATGGCGAGGTTTGAAGGAGGCCTACACCAACTATTTGGTAGAGAAAGACTGAAAAGAAGAAGAAGATTTTTTTTTCTTCCGGCGACTGGGACTACACTATCACACTAATTATTATCTATACATATAATAAAATAGTAAAAATATTTTGTCTGTACATTTAGTATTTTTGACTAAAATGGATAGAGGGACACTTAAAAAGAACAATAGAAAGCAAAAACAATTTTTTGGAATTTCTTGTCTGTGCGTTTCACGCAAAAACTACTGGACGGATTTGAATGAAACTTTTTTTGTTGTATAGCTATTTAGCCTGGGCAACATATAGGCTATAATTCATTTTGAAAACTGGAACACCTGATGAAGAACCATAATAGAACAGCTAAACTATAAGAAATATGGAAATGGTGCCTGAACAAAAGTTGTTCAACCTGATGAGCATTTTCTGCTGACGTATAAAAATTGAAGATCTGGAACATCTGATGAAAAGCTCCATGAGACCAGCTACACTATAACATATATGGAAATGGCGCCTTAGCAAAAATTGTTCAACCTGATGAGCATTTTCTGCTGACGTATAAATATTGAAGATCTGGGACATCTCATGAAAAGCTCCAAGAGACCAGCTACACTATAACATAAATGGAAATGGCGCCTTAGCAAAAACCGTTCGACTTGATGAGCATTTTCTGCTGACGTATAAAAATTGAAGATCTGGAACATCTGATAAATAACTTCAACAGACCAGCTAAAAAATCGAAGATTGGAACACAGGAAACAGTTTGGAACACAAAAAGACTTTTCATCTAAGCCAAAGTCACGCGGGCGAAGCCGCGGGCAACAGCTAGTTTAAAATAATTACCCAAACTGACCAACCGTATGTGTACATAACACATTAAATTTTGCTCACATCAAATTACAATAACGTGAAAACATATTAATAAATTAATTTTAATACCGCTGAAAGTTAAAAAAAAATATACTAGGTACATTTCCCACGATAGCACGAACCCCTTCTACAACAAAACCACGAAAAAGTCACAAAAAAGGAAAAAAAATAGCCATGTCGTAGTACTAATGGCGCTATCAGCATTATCGGTGAGTTTCGGACATTCTGGCCGGACACAATATTGTACGTTGTCACGAATGCATTCTGCAGTCAGCCACTGCATTTTGGGTGCACTTTAAAAGAAAATTCGCTACAAGGACTGGGCGCTATTCGGACGTTGACGACTTTGTGTAAATGAGCAAGTTAGTCGCGGTTCGGTCATTCATTCATATTTATTAAAAAACTAGCCTGTACCCGCGATATCTCAGGTTCTAAGCGGTTTGTCAAGATAAAACCTACGCCAGATTTTAAGTTAGACCTTCAACAATACAACAGTGAAAACCGCATCAAATTTGGTTGAGTAGTTTTTGCGTGATGCGCGTACAAAGATACAGACAGAAAGACAGACAAAAATTTTAAAAAATACGTTTTGCCTTCTATTGGCACTATAGAGACCCCCCGTATTTTTTTTCTTAAATTGATTAATGATGATTGATATTGATTATTATATGTATTTATGTGTTACAGCGGGTTGAAAAACGTACGTACCTCTTTAAGGATTTGATGACGAAAATAATAAAGTGAAAAATTGCCTCCATTAAATACATTTAAAAACTACCAAAGCGATGAAATAATACAAACTCTCACTAAAAACAAGGATACGGACAAAGCCACGGAAGATCGCTATCTTATAAATACACATACAGCAGAGATTAGTAAGACTGAGGCGTGGATTCCTTTCATTAATAAGTGATTGCAAAATATTTACAGGTCCCTAGCCCATTCACTTAATCAACTTTCACGACTTTCGTAGAATCAAAAGGTAATAATTTATTATTATTCATTTATTAATTTTTTTTTATTTGTTTTCTCTTTTCTATGACAGCATCCATACTAACCCATACTAATATTATAAATGCGAAAGTTTGGATGTGAGTTTGTGAGGATGTTTGTTACTCAATCACGCAAAATCTACTGGACGGATTTTGATGAAATTTGGTACAGAGGTAGATAATGACCTGGAATAGCATATAGGCCATATACCGTAAAAAATGGTTCCCGTGGACATGGGATACCAATTATGCGATTCATATGACTTACAACTAGTAAAATAATATGTTTACACTAACCGTGCCCCGGGGATTCGTTCCCGTGGGCGTTTCGGGATAAAAAGTACCCTATGTGCTATTCCCGGTATTTTTCTACCCGTATACCAAATTTCATCGAAATCCGTCCAGTAGATTTTGCGTGATTGCGTAACAAACATCCTCAGAAATTCACAAACTGACATCCAAACTTTCGTCTATTTGTAGGATTTTCATAAATATCGGTAAATACAGAACATGTATGTACTTACATAATTTTCGTTGGGTTTACCTTATGTGTCAGAATTTCGACAATTTTTGGTGATATCGTATTTGTTTTCCTTGAAAAAGATGACAAATTGTTTGTGACATAAATAATCGTTATTACAATTTAGGGATCCAGTGTCAAATGGAAGCCCTTTTTACACGACTGACCAAAAAAGGAGTGTAATGTTTTCAGCGCTCATGTATGTATGTATATAAGTTTCTTTATTCCACCATAAGTCCGGAACGGCTTAACAGATATTACATACATACACACATGAACCATGAAAACATAACGCTCCTTTTATGGTAAAAAGTTGTGTAAAAAGTATCTGTGACGGCTGATTTCTAAATAAACGGTTGATTAAATTGATTTGATTTGAAATAGAGTGTGCGAATATCTATACCTATGTTTATTCTTTGTGGAAGCCATTCACCATTCAGTCCATCTTTGTACAGTAAACTGCATGTGATGTTGTGGACATGAATTGACCTTTATGCGGCGGTAATTACTTAACTAAATAGATATATAAATCTATTTAAATTAAGATAGGAGAAAAAAAAAATATAACCTTTATTTCAGAAAATAATTCCATAATAAGTACTATTGCATAACTATCAATAATATTAGATTATAATTAAATTAAACAATAACGACAACCGTGGTTTAACGATTATCACCTGACTACCACACTGGAGGTCCCGGGTTCGATCTCCGGTCGGGTCAGGAAGGAAAATGATGTTTTTCAGATTGGCCTGGGTCTTGATGTTTTTCTATATATGTATTTGTTAAGCGGTGGTGGCCGAGTGGTAGGGCGCCCGCCTGTGGATGCAAAATCCCAGGTTCGAATCCTGCCCGGGCTACATGAGTTTGTATACCAATCTGACTCATGTTAGTTTTCATCGACCACCACTTGCTTCCGGTGAAGGAAAACATCGTGAGGAAACATGCATTCTGGTTGATGATTATCAGCTAGTGTGTGAAATGGAGAAGGCAATGGCAAACCACTCCATTAAAATTGCCAAGAGAGTCGTTGTGTGTGATTCATTCCATATAATGACCACGACCCGCAGTCATGAGGAAATACGACTAAAGAGAGAGAGATTTGTTATAAATAATAGTATCGTTGAGTTAGTATCCCATAACACAAGTCTCAAACTTTTGGGGTTATTGTCCGCATACATTTATTATTTTTTTATTCATCCTTATGATTTTGAAGGCAAATTACGAAATTTGAACCTTACTATGCTCGGCTCGACTCGCACTTGGCCAAATTATTTGGCTGATCTAATTATTTTTTGTACCCAATCTTCTATTATATTGTTTTTATGTGTCATCCGGTCCTTGGGGAAGTACCACTGGTACAATACATCTTGCAGCAATATTTACATAATTTTCCGCCTAAAAATGGGGTAATAAACAATTATTCAAATAGGTCGATATTAGGCAATCGTTCCTCCACTAATAGTTTTACTTTATTTGACCATAATATCCACAAAACTCGTGATCAAAAAGCTGTTATATCTTGGTTATATCTCACATGAAATAGTAGATTTTACAACAAGTGCACAAAACGAACCATTTTTATCCGAGACTTTTAGCAGCCCGAGCCGAAGCTGATAGTAATGTCGAGGATAAAAATCGTTTTGTGGACGAGTTATAAACTCTGCTTTTCACTTCGATTGCGAGGAAATAAAACAGTAAACGCACAAAAAAAACAAGAGCTGTTTCCCGCCGCTTTATTTTTTTTTAATCTTACGACATTGATATTAGAGGCTTGGGCTGCAGACCTATACAGCCTACTATTAAATAAATTTTGTAATAATATTTTTTTATAATTAATTAAATAACCTACCGTACTTGAATTTAAATTTTAATATCTTTTATGTCTTAAAAAACACATAAGGCAAATAAATTAAAGTAAATATTATAAAACAACAAATTCTATCTATGAACTTCTTATTGTGTTTGGCTGTATGGCTCATTTTCTTTGCCTTAATGTAGATACATTTATGAGTAGATACGTTAATGCCCTTGTGCACAAAATTCGATTTTGTGCAGCCTATACCCTGAACAAATAAGCACTTTCAGAGCATGAGAAGTAAAAATAGTAGATTTTACAACAAGTGCACAAAACGAATCATTTTTATCCGAGACTTTTAGCAGCCCGAGCCGAAGGCGAGGGCTGATAGTAATGTCGAGGATAAAAATCGTTTTGTGGACGAGTTATAAACTCTGCTTTTCACTTCGATTGCGAGGAAGTAAAACAGTAAACGCACGAAATTTCACGAAAAAACAAGAGCTGTTTCCCGCCGTTTTATTTTTTTTACATCTGTACAATGTAGTAACATTGATATTAGGCTTGGGCTGCAGACCTATACAGCCTACTATTAAATTAATTTTGTATTAATAATTTTCTTAAATTAATTAAATAATTTTAATATTGTTTATGTCTTAAAAAACACATAAGGCAAATAAATTAAAGTACATATTATAAAATAACAGATTTTATCTATGAACTTCTTATTGTATTTGGCTGTATGGCTCATGTTCTTTGCCTTAATATAGATACATTTATGAGTAGATACGTTAATGCCCTTGTGCACAAAATTCGATTTTGTGCAGCCTATATCCTGCACAAATAAGCACTTTCTGAGCATGAGAAGTGAAAATGTTTTTTTTTTTTTAGAAAACCCTGTTGTTCCCTATAAAAATCATTTGAAATCAAATGATAATCTTTTATCTGACTACAAAATTAAAAAGCCCCATTTTCTTAATTTGAATGAAAAATAATTCTTTATTTGAAAATAAATGTTTATTCTAGACATTATTTATAAGCAGTGTGCTACTTTACCACCAGCCAAAAATGTTAAGCATTTTTTTTTTCAGATTTTATTTACCAAGTTTAAAGTTTTAAGTGTAGTAGCTAAGTAAATTATAATGCAACTTCAAATCGATAAAATAGTCATGTGAATCAAACTGCACTATCAACCCGGGTTAGGCAAACCTAGTTAGTCTATACATCTGCTCACTGACAGTGCGAAGGCCATTGGTCTTACCAACGAGGGAAAACATCGCAAAACCACTCATGTTACTTTAAAAGTACAAAAATACCTCGCAGGTTCGTCAACCCAAAAAAACTTGTTAAACACACGAAAATAGACTCAAAACAAACAAGTTTTGCCGCCAATAAGGGTGGTTTTCCCGCGCATTCTCGTCTACGAAGCGAAGTTGACGCTAGCACATAAGTGAACTTGTAATCGCAACACAATGCACCAGCTCGCGCCAACGTCACTCGACTCAATCAAGTTCATAGATTATGATTGGCGTTCTGCAGACTATCATTATAAGACGACAAGCTAATTCAAGAACAACTTACCTTAAATTCTCGTAGTATCTGTCCATAAGCACTAAATAAAACGTCCGTATACTCGTAGCTATAACTGTCCACTTTAAAATAGTTAACTTAGTCTATATAACTTTGCACTATATCATCACAATATTCCAGTTTGTACGCAAAAGGCACTATGTCTAAATCACAAAATTGAGCAGTGAAAGAAAAAAATAGTTTCACTTTATAAGGTCATCGAACGGCTGACTTCGGTCGCGTTCGAAAATGGAACGAACGCGAACTTCGAAATACGAATTCGGCGGGTTTTGTCTCGTTTTCGGCTTCCATTCGGCAAATTTCGAATGCAGGAGTTGCGAATAGTACGCGAGGCGCGTGCAGTCGCCGCTCGCGCAACTGATGATTGTCGTAGGTTAAGTTTGGAAAAAACACCGCTAGCTCAATTTTCCGCGATATGATCCCGCCACTGTCCCACCACTCCAAAACGCGCCACGAGCTCACCCATCATCACAGTTTTCCAACACCGAAAATCCCGCTATTGTTTTGACAGCACCGTGATTACAGCCAAGTGGGAGCGGGAATATAGGACACAGTAGGTGGCGCCACTTCACTAGAAAACGTGACAGCAGGAACGTGTACGAAAAAAAATACACCGTTAACCAAATAAACTTGCAACGCGCGTAAACACAACGAATTTACTGAATGCCACTTTTCATTATATTATTTCGCTATGCACCGGTCGACGTCACAGAAATAGCGGACGCGGGGAGGCATAGTCATCTCTTTCGCTCTTGCAGTCCTTTCGTTTAGGTTTTCACGTCGAAATTAGAACATTCGGAATTCGAATTTGAACTGTCATGTTTTTCAGGTTTTAATTTGGGCCGTTGTCTGTGGTTTTTAGGTTAGTTTTGGCGCGCGGTGCATAGATCGTGCATGCGAGCACGGAACTGCAATTGCACTGAAGCTAGATGACATTCACAGAGGCTTAAACTCAAGTTCAGACGGATGCGGCGTCAATAAACTGGCTGGCAACGTGTACGATGTTATTTCATATCAGTTACTTTACTACTGGCTGGAAACTAAATTAAATTGAATTTAGTAAACAATGGAATTACGCAATGGAAAATATTTATTTTGGCGGTAAATGAATCATAGTTCATCTAGTGTTGAAAATGAATGCGTTGTTTTGCTGTAATAAAGATAAATCAAAATGCTGAAATAAACTAAACTTTATTATTATTTAGATCAGTGAACTAGATTTTTGGTGCTAATTAATTGCTGACAATGAACTGCCAAAATGACTCAACTTTTCTGTCAGTTTCTAATACATCATCAAAAAATGCGATGTCATCTAAAGAACTAGGTGTATCTATACAGTGTTCTATTTAATTAAACTACCTGTTAATGAGTAACTTGTAAGAAATGTAAGATTACAATTTTATAAAGTGAATCAGATAACTATTCTTCATATCCATATCTTCATTCCATTGAAGTCACGAGGCTTTGATAACCCACCACAAGCCTCCTCTAATTTTAAGGGTTTGCCTGGTCCAGTGACTAGCTTTTAAACCCCTTAATGATATAAAATTGGAGGAGGCTTTTGCTCAGCACTAGGACAGCCAGGTAAAATTTCAATTTGATTCTAAGTCTGTATGTAATCAATAAGTCATAACAACAATACAGTATAGATATTAGGACTTATGCTGGGGCGATGAGGTTCTGAAAGACCTACAGAGCCTCAGATCTGACAACTGGCGAGAGCTGGTGCAAGACTGCAAAAAATGGCGTCATCTCGTGTCGAAGGCCAAGATCCACTCATCATCTCGGGTTGCTGCACCGCAGTAGTAAGTAAGTAAGATAGTAGGACTTAGCTGCAAGCTATTCAGTTCCCAACAGTTTCGGGTAATAAGGATTTCGGTAAAAGCTGTCTGCCGTTACGTCATAATCATGTCTCAATGATTTTTAAATAGCAGTTCTTGATATTACTGTACACTGCAGGACCTAAGCCTTCTCTAATGCACGCCAATCTTCGTGGTCTTGTGCAGTCCCTCTACACAATGGGTCTCCGAATTGGAAAATTTCATCACTCCAACAGGCAGCTGATTTACCCTGCTTTCTTCGTCCCATCCACAGTCCACAGTCTAGTCTTCTGTTTTCCCTTCGGCTTATGTGACCTGCCCACTTCAGAGTAGCGACCCTTTTTGCTATATCGATAACTTTTGTTGTCTTCTGATTTTGGTGTTTGTTGTTTACTTTTACTAAGTACATAACCTTTTAAACCATGCCTCAAAGCATCTCAAACTCGATGTTTCTACAAAACGTTCAGTCTGTCCTTTCATATAACTGAGCAGGAAGAGTTTCCCATTGCTCCGAAGTAATTACACAATAATTGCCCTAATCAGCCGGCTATCATGCGGATATCAATCAGGGACGTCACTAAACATACTGTGACATGTAATACAGTTAACATAGTATATGTGCGCCATTTCCTTGCTAATGTAACGCTTGCTGTCAGATATTAACAATTTTTAAAGGTTATGATTTTCGATTGCTAAAGGTTGGGGCAGAAAAGTTCTCGAGTGGCGACCACGAACCGGAAAACGCAGTGTTGGCAGGCCTCGCACTCGGTGGACCGACGACCTGGTGAAGGTCGCGGTTTGCGCATGGATGCGGGCAGCGCAGGACCGGTCATTGTGGAAATCCTTGGGGGAGGCCTTTGTCCAGCAGTGGACGTCTTTTGGCTGAAAGAGATGATTTTCGATAGAAAGTAGCCTCTAGCGAAAATCATGGCTCATTGAGTTTTTCAAAAAGGGTGAAAAGATTTATTTTGGGTAACAGTAGATAGGCAGGTAATAATATTTTATTTCCTTGCTTCTTTCTTTATAAATCTTAGATTTTAACAAACTTAACAGTCAACTTGGTATACAAATAAAGACAAATCCAGATTCATCTTTAGTTGAAAAGATGGTCTTTTCACATTTTCACTACGATATTACATTCTGTACAAAATCAAATGAACAATCGATGGCATTGTCAACGAAAACGCTAGTTTGTGCTGAAAGCGAAACCGGATGAAACTGCCCCGCGTCGGATAGCGCCGGAGAAAACCGGATGGGAGCGGATCGGCATCAGCTCACGATGACAGTTAATTTTCGCGCCATTTCAGCTGTTTTGTATCTGAATAGTTTAAGCGATTGCGATTTACTTTATCTTTGATGGTAGAAAAAGTGTTACGTCATACTCATACGTCATAATTTCTAACCCTAAATGTATGTGAGGGTTAGAAATTATGATTTAGGATTAGGTGTGAAAAACTAATGATACCATTTTTCTTTGGATTTACTGATTTGAATACATTTTTATTTAAGTATTTATTAATTTTTCTGTAAGACATTTATGATCAATAATCGAATCATTAATTTTTAAATTAATGTGATAGGTGCCATGGTTTAATTATTTACAACATCTTTACAATCATCTGCGGTTTTTTGATGCATTTCTACCATCAAAAACAGTTATAGCAAATGCATGATAGGAACGAAGTATGATTCCGAAATCAATTAATACTAGCACCAGTCCAATACTAATGTGAAAGACATTTTAGATTTTATTTCATCAAAAACAATCACGATCTAAATACTCATGCAACCCAACCATTATTATTCCATTCCATATTCAAATTCCTTCCAAATTCAAACTCGAATAGCATTTAAATCTGGAATTCGAAAAACAAATCAACGTTTCTTTAAAATCGAATTTAATTTGAAATAGTATCACATTGCTCATGCAACCTGAACATTCGTTATTTAAATTCTATTCAAAGTCATGAAAAACGTTCCGTTTTTAAATCAAATTCGTACACTCATTTCGATTCAGTGAAAGTGATGTTGTTTATTTTTTAAAACGAGTCCTGCCAAATGCATTGCACATTCGGCCTCGGGTCGGTGCAGCCAGTGTCATTGACCCCAGATTCGGGCGTCGTCGTACGTACTTACATTACGTTGGGTTGGGAAAGGTCAGGTTTGAGTACATATCTGTCGATGTGTTAGTGAGCTTTTACTTTCAATGTGTACGTATTTCATTTTAGTGCTGGCTGAATCATTTTTCTTTTATTCTTCGTTCAGGTACAGTTAATTAATTGACACATCTCGCAATAATCAGCATGATATTATTATCCCGGGTTAATCTGAAAGGATCCATAAAGATACAGATAAAATAGCATCACGAGTTTATCCATTTCGGGGAAGACAGACCCACACATTGACCTGGATGGAGTGAACTTTATGGCGTGGTGACAGCTTGCTAGCCTATCGTCTATGTAGAAAGATAAAAGCCTTTTCCATTAATTGACTTTTAAAATCTGCGCGGGAAGAGAAGCAGCACATTTCATGTTTTTCATTCACTCCCAGACCAGCATAAGGGAAGAGACCTTTCTGATGATACACAAGAATTTGGTTGGTTTGATTTGATTTATGGATTTTGTTTTCTGGATTTTTTTTTATTACTTTCTTATTTGTTTGTTAGCTTAACTAAAAAGGTAAATATACAAAGGTGGATTTATCCCATGAAGGGATACTTTCTTTTACTGTAAATAGATAAGTCTATCTCAGTTTGAATGTTCATCATAATGAGATTCATGCTATATCTTCGCAACCTTAAAAATGCTACCTATTGCTCTTACTGCAAAATTACCAATATTAATGCATTTCCGATAGGCACGTCACGATCGTATTCCTAAGTCGCAATACCTATGAATTTTTCAGATTTTTTTCAGAAGCTTTCCTTTTGCGTTTTCAATAATTTGTGTTGACATGCATGCTTGTCAGTGTGACAATGAAAAATGCATGCATCGCATGTCTGTTTTTGGTCTAACTATACAAACATAATTTTAGTAAATAATCATAGATAAAGTAGGTATTACAATATGCTCTGAATAAATAACAAGAAAACTCATGGAAGTGAGCTCAAAATATTCAAAAAAATATATAATCGACTGGGCAAGGCCATCCTGAAGTGGAGACCGTGTGGACATAAAAGACCTGTTGGAAGACCCCAGATGCGGTGGATAGATGACATCAACAGGATGGCGTGCAAGAACTGGATACACACTGTCCAGACCCAGGATAGAGCGAATTGGAGGAGGTTGAACGAGGCCTACACCAAAATGGTCGAATAAGGCTTGAGATGATGATGATCATCGATCGAAACAGTGAGTAAATAAAAAGTGATATGCATTAAGAGGACTAAAGTAACCGACATAGCCCGCAGAATCGCCAAACTTAAGTGGCAGTGGGCGGGGCACATAGCTCGTAGAACAGATAGCCGTTGGGGCAGAAAAGTTCTCGAGTGGCGACCACGAACCGGAAAACGTAGTGTTGGCAGGCCTCCCACTCGGTGGACCGACTACCTGGTGAAGGTCGCGGGATGCGCATGGATACGGGCAGCGCAGGACCGGTCAACGTGGAAATGTTTGGGGGAGGCCTTTGTCCAGCAGTGGACGTCTTTTGGCTGAGAGAGATGCATTAAGAACTTAATAATAGGGAATGTTAACTCAGCTAAAAGTCTAAAGAATTGTAATAAACAGATTGTAAAACCGATCAAGAGAACGGGTTACTTTCACCGAATAATGTTTAATCGAATACCTACCAATTTGTTTATACCAAGTAGTTCTTAAAACGTGCAAAATCGTCATAGTTATTTAAAAACACACGAATGATAATACGCTGATAAGGACCTACCAAATTGCAATGATACCTTATCGTGTCACTGACCATTTATTCGGCGTAACTTTAGTAAGGTCATGGTTCGTGCTGTCCCTCTCCCACGCGCAGCTTTAGTACATCTTCCCTCTCGTTCTAACCGCAAACACAGGTGTTAAATTAAATGTTATACGAATTTAAAGCATTTAATCAAACAACATGTTTAATTAAGATAAGTTTAAATACTTAGACTGCAGACATCGTATTATTCACGAGACAATATATTTTTTCAAATATTTATTTATCGTTTAAACATAGGTACTTTCCTAATTTAGAAGCGTATTTACATAAAGTATTTGGTACTTTTAGGTTACGTACCATAAAAGTAATCTTTAAGTTAATATACCTAATCATAGCTACATTAATCTAGACCATCTGCAAAACTTTGATTTTAAATTAGTTTGTCATTTAATTATAGCTTTCCTAACTCGTACCACAGTTATAAATCGTGTTCGGAACCCTTGTTGTGCTGGTCTAACACGCACTTGGCCACTTATTTTATAGTTTTTATTATCCCACAGTAACAAATCGAATTATGTATTTGTTACTCAAATTAAGAGGATAAATAACATTAACTGTAGGTATATTAGTTGAGTCCCAAAAATTGTTGACAAAATATCAAACCAATTTTCCTGTATTTACCACAATTAGTTATTTTTGGTAATGAATTACTGTGACATCATAAAATAAATACGAGTACTTAGTAGGTATTAATAATTCATTTTTTATTACTTAGTACTTACTTCGATGGCTCGACGACCCAAGGAGGATCTTGGCCTCCGATACTAGAAGCTTCCACTCTGTTCTGCGCTACTTTCTGCCAGTCGGCTCTTTTGAGCGCCTCCAGATCTTTTAGGACCTCATCTCTCACGCGGTATCTACAAGACGGTCATACGGCCCATCCTAAAGTACGGCTGTGAAGCTTGGACTCTGACACAGAAGGAAGAAAATAAACTCCTGGTAGCTGAGAGGAAGATTTGGCGGAATATCCAGGGACCAGTCATTACTTTGTAGGTATTGAAAATTCAATTTTCGTTGCTATCATTCACAGATCTCATAAATAGGTACCTATTTTAGGTTGATAACGTAAGTACTTACTATGTACTTGAGGAGTTGCGCCAAACGTTCAACGGTCTCCTTCATCCGAAATGTCAATCTTTTGCTCTTTACTGCTCTTATTAAAATAATAAATTTTATCACTTTTATCAGCCAGATAGTATTACAACAACCACATTGCTGACACACTGTCAAAGTTAGGGTTGTCAATAATATTTATTCCGATCCAATACCATGAACGAATACCACTGGTATTACTTTGAATTTTTGATTATTTTTTATTCCAAACGGATACCACTGTTTAAACAAATACCAAAACAAGTTAAAACGTACAGCCAGTAAAAATGCTTTGAATACGATTACAACATTTTATTTGCAAAAATATCTGTTAGATCTTAATAAACAATTCTTAAATGACTGAGCTAACTGTATCAAATTCAAGTTTTGGTATTCGTTCGGACATAAAATTAAATAATTTAAAGTGTGGTATTTGTTCGGAATAGTAAATAATTAAAAATTTAAAGTTATAGCAGTGGTATTCGTTCGTGGCATTGGATCGGAATTAATAGTCAAAAAAATAGGACATAAAAACAAGAAAAAAAAAATAAAGAAGTACCTTTGTACTTAGTTTTACTATATTCTAAGTTCCTTATATGTAGGTATACATTTACTCACTGTTTTGTCCAATGGTTGGCTGGTAGAGAATGCCATATGGCGATAAGGCCCCATTTGTACATAATTTTTGTAATTTTGCGCAATAAAGTATATATAATATATAATAATATAAATAATATATGAGATATTTTTGAGGTTTAATTTAGGAAAAAGTAGCCTTGACCTCGTGTAACTCTTTCTCCATGTAAAATCTGAACCAATTCTGTGGTTTAGCGTAACAGACATATATACAGGACTTTGCATGGAAATGTGGAAAAATTCTAAAGATTTTACGTCAACATTCCAAAGTTAACCCTGGTTCTCAAAAAGTTTACGAAAGTAGTCAAAAACTTTAGGTGCCAGCCCTGGGATAAAAATTACTACCTACCTAAACGTTATCTATCAGTGGATTAGGTTTAACGAATATTTTGCAGTTTCGCTATCTGAGTTCTATGACCGATATGTGGGCATATGCAATGCAATGAAATGAAAAACATTTTGCTGATTTTGGCACAGAAAACGTACTACGAGTATCTTCTTTATCTACTACTATATCAGGAGTATTCACGAGATATGAAAAGCAGATGTGTATTCATACACGTCAGACTACAGCCAATTTCTTCAGATATAGTGACAGGTTGCTAGCCAACTATGAGTGGAGGAATCTCCAGTTTAAAGCCCTTTCCCTCGATTGACTTTTATAATCTGCGCGGGAAGAGAAGCAGCTGGCACATTCTATGTTTTTTCTTCGCTTCCAGACCAGCATGGCAGCAATATAGCATGGATATAATGTGGTTTCTCGTCATTCACCCAAGAAGCATTTTTGTTCTAACCTTTTCAGGTATCTATCCCATCCCACTGCTGGACAAAGGCTTCTCCTTTCTCACAAACAAACTTTCCAAGAAGCCTTCTCTCTTTAGTCATCTCATGACTTAGGTCATTATATGCAATGAAACACATACTACGACTGTCTTGGCATTTTTTTAATGAAGTGGTTTGCCATTGCCTTCTTCATTTCACACACTAGCTGATAATCATCAACCAGAGTACAGGTTTCCTCACGATGTTTTCCTTCACTGGAAGCAAGTGGTGATCGATAAAACTAACATAGGTATATAAGTCAGCTTGGTATACAAACTAATGTAGCACGGGCAGGATTCGAACCTGGGACCTTTGCGGCTACAGACGAGCGCTACCCTTCGGCCATCACCGCTTCGTTCGTAGAAAGATTCCAAGAAGGTCTGGCAGGCAAGGGAAGCACTTCCCGAATGGGATAGTTGCATCTCAAAACATCTGCTCAGGCTACCACGAAGGTATTTACGCATTATTATTGGCATAATTACTGGTCAATGTACACTAAATGTTTATTTAGTGCACATTGAAAGGTGTTTACCTTTACACCCTAGGTCTTACAGACAGCCCACTATGCAGGGCATGCATGGAGGCTGAAGAAACTGCAAGCCACCTCCTTCTGTAGTACCATGACGTTGCAACCACAAGAGAAGAGTTCCTGGGGAACCCAGGGACCACGAGCGAAGCCTGCCATACACCAATGACGGTTCTTCGCTTCCTAAAGGAGCTGGGCTGGCTCGAATGAAGTTCCGGCCCATTCTCCTCAAAAAAGGGCCCAAACTGGAGGCCTAATTGAGGAAAATTGTCCTCGTTGGAAGTAAGAAGTAAGTAAGGTTCCAAGAAGTCTTACGTAATTAATTTCAGCGTTAGGACGCTGAACATTACACATTCAGCCTATCTATACAGTCTAGGCATAACATTTAGACATCTAGGTACGAAATTTCAGGCCAAAACGCTAGTACAGGCAAAGTCAAAAGTGCGTTCACCCTCGCAACATCTGGGTCAACATTATGGCATTATCCTTATGAGTTTATTGTTTTATGTTTTCGATGTTCGAATAAATTTTAATGCGCTTTAGTCATAGCTAGGTAAATATTACCTATTGGGTTTTTTGGTTGGTTTTGTAATTAGGTACAGTTTAAAAACTGTCATGCGATTTTGACATTACACTTTTCCTTAATTTATTGTACCTACTTACTAATAGTATAGTAACAATATAATTGATAACTGTAATTTAATTAATAATTATAATTTAATTATTTTCTATATAGGTGTTCGATTATTATATTGCTAGCATTTGCCCGCGGCTTCGCCCGCGTGAATTTCCCACGAAAACAGTGCCTTTCCCGAGATGAAAGGTATGTCCTTCTCAGTACTTCTAACTATTATGCGAAATTTTAGGAAGATTGGTTCAATAAAGCGTGAAGAGGTAACAAACAAACTCTTTTTCGCATTTATAATATTAGTTAGGATAATATTTTTTTACTAAGAAGGTACAGTCAGCTGCAGATAAACCAGGACCCCTGAGATACTTAAAAATGTGTATTTTTTTTTCAGTATCATGTTTTTTGTGGAGAAGTAAGAAAATTGTTTGTGGCGAAGTAAACCAACGTCAAAAACCTGCAAACTAGTCGAAATGAAGAATATGCGTTGTTAACAGAGGGGCGGTAATGTGTCACAGACACACAAAATGTCGCGTGTCGCTCACAACAAGTCATTGAGCGGGTCAGTGCCGCCAGATAGCGGCGAAGGTTCATGCCGAACGTTTGGTCGCATCTAGGTCGGTACGAGCTGCAAAATAGGTCATTAATTAAAAAATATATATAAAATAACTAGCTGCGCTTCAGGTCTTCGCTTTCGTGGGAATTTCGAGATAAATAGTACCCTATGTGCTATTTACGGTATTTTTCTATCCGTGTACCAAATTTCATCGAAATCCGTATCGTAGATTTTGCGTGATTGAGTAACAAACATCCTCACAAACTCACATCCAAACTATCGCATTTATAATATTAGTAGCATGTAGTACTAACAATAAGTTTTTTTCTCTCAAAAATTTCATTTTACATCAAAATCCAGTAGATATTGTGTAATTGGTAAATAAACATAATTATACTCACACACTCTCATCCAAACTTTTGCATGTATTAGTAGGATGAAATTCACTTTCACTAAAATGAAATTAATGTCAATGTATTGATGTAATCCATCTATGTGTTCTTATGAAGGTGTTGTTTGCAGAAAACTACCGTTTCTTGTACCGTTTCTTAACTAAGTAGTAAATTTTGTATTCCTTAGTTTTTAATTTTAGTAGGCATTTTAAATTAGCTTGTATCTTAGTTTTTCATTTATCTTTATAATTAACTAGCTTTTGCCCGCGGCTTCGCCCGCGTGAATTTCCCACGGGAACAGTGCTTTTTCTCGGGATGAAAGGTACCCTATGTCCTTCTCCGTACTTCCAGCTATATGTATGCGAAATTTGAGGAAGATTGGTTCAGTAGATAAAGCGTGAAGAGTTAACAAACAAACAACAAACAAACAAACTCACTTTCGCATTTATAATATTTTATAATATTTATAAAGTTAGGATTAATTGTAATAATGTAATTGTGTTGTCTCAAAATATATTTTAATTATGCTTAGTAGTAAGTACTTACTAATCTTAAATTGAAAAATTGGGCAGTCAAGGTTCCTATAATATTTTAATTTTAGATGTGACGCATATCCCTCTCTATAAACATAAATAGCTACTCATTAAGTAGATGTTCTATTATATTACTCAAACTGTGGTCTACCCACATAATATTGTAAACCTACAAAGCATTGTTTTGCCGACAGTACAGTCAGTTGGCGAGGTCGAACTTTGATCATTCCAGCACCGAATAATTTCAAATGCTAATGTCGATCTGTGCTTAGTCCATAAGTCCCTAGGTAGAGATACGTCACAGTTCTACTAAAAGGTCACAAATGATATAATTCTGTGGTTTGCTTTACTACTTGTACTTCTTCAGTAATATTCAAAGGTTATATGAAATGTCAAAATCCAATAGAATTATAAATTTATATAAATATCGCTGAAAAAGTAAAAGTAGATACACAATGAACCTGTAAATGACACAGTTAGGAGGTCACTTTAACAGGCTCGGGCTATGCATTTTTGTTATTGACATAATCAGCAGTTAGATTCTGTGAAGTTCTTTATTGGTACTTCTTCTTCCTGTCGAATCGGAATAGCTATTTAAATTAATTTGAAGCAGTATTTGGCCACGTTAATCTTTTTGTCGTTGGCCTGATTTAGGTCTTCTACTGTGCAGGAGCAAGGCATTTCCCAGCAAACATTTTTGGTCGAAATTATCATAAAACTACCTATTTATACCAAGAATAGGTAATTTTATGGTAATTTCGTTTAATTTGGCCAATCCCCCCCAAAATCTTGGGGGAGACCTTTATCCAGCAGTGGATATTTTGCGGTTGTAATGATGGTAATTTCGACCAAATTTTTTTGCTGATTTAGGACAGGATATACGTCAGCATTGATGAATCTCTTTTAAAAATTTGGCTTTGAGATGTGCAGCAACTCGGAAAATCTATTTTATTTTAAGAATATAAATAATTTTTATGAATTTCCCAAATATAGTAATGGGCAGAAGATTTGGTACCATTTTTGGTTTGAATAAACCTAACAGAAGAGATTTATCTACAGGATGATTTATCTAATTAATGATTATATTGAAGACTTCCTCTGGACTTTCTGAGGGTGTATTAAAAGACTTAAATTTAGTATACCTATGTAAGATTTTCTTTTAAGTATACATTTTTTCTTTCCTTTTTTTTTATTCTTTCTTTAACTAGCCTTTACGCATTTAAATCTTCCCTTACATACTCTTGGTAAAACGACAGAAAGCGGAAATTTTTAGAATGTTTGGCAAAACCGTGGGGCAAAATAAATCGAAAAAAGTGAATAGCTAAGAGCTTGGGTCGGAGATATTCAATTCGGTGCTAAGAGAGTAGGGTAGGGCTGCTATCAGCTAAATTACGAACCTAAGACAAAAACTTCAAAAAACCCTGGACACTTGTGTTTAATAAAGATTTTTACCCAGGACTCCCTCGAAAAAAAATAATTAAAATTAAAAAATTATAAAAAAAATTATACTCCAAAAATCTAAAAAAAAATGTCGCGCTTGTATCGGACTTCCCGGACATAATTTTTTTTAAACTCTGCCCGGACGCTCTCCCGACACCTAGTCTAAACAAAACCTGAACCTATATTGCTGACGGTACAATAAGCAGTTGTAAATATAACAAAACGATGCATCATCAAAACTCAGTTCATTGACCTCCGTCTGAATCATGTCTACATTTGAAATTTGTATCGCTCCGTCCTTCTCTCGCACGTCTTATCAATATACAGCTGTCCTTGTCGCACAGTTATAAAGACTTCTTAGATTTGAGAATTTATCTTCAACTGCTATCTTTTCGCTTTTTGTCCGATTACGATAAAGTAAATTGCAAAATGTGTGTCTGTTTGTAAATTAAGTAAAATGCTTATTCTTTACAGATAAATAGGTAACTATATTATTTTTTAAGAAAACCCATACAAATGATCATATTTTCCAATACCAATGTTCATGAAAAAACCGTTTCGTATATGACTCTTTAAAGCTAAACCACTGGACCAATTTCGATTTCGATAAATTTTGTAGAGATAAACGGATATATCTTAGTGCTCCCCTACACTCCCTAAAGAACCTACATGCCAAATTTCAGCTTCCTACGCCCAGTAGTTTCGGCTGTGTGTTGTCTGTCAGTCACTCAGTAACGGAAGAATTTTATATAAACTTATTGATAAATATAATTTTTCGCCGTAAAACACTAATTAGTGATAAAATAAATTAATGTAATGGGCTATTCGTTGGTCTGTCCGGCCGTTGCCCTGCTGATAACAGAACGCAAGTATTTTTCAATGGTCCTTCGTTGCACAAATAAATATATGTAAGTACGAATTCCTTGAACCTTATTGTAGCTGTATACCTATACCAATATCCGGTGATTAATTTATATAAATACTAGCTTTCGCCCGCGGCTTCGTCCGCGTGAATTTCCCACGGGAACAGTGCTTTTTCCTGGAATGAAAGGTACTCTATGTCCTTCTCCATACTTCCAGCTAAATATATATATATGCATAGCTAAATATATGTATGCGAAATTTCAGAAAGATTGGTTCAGTAGATAAAGCGTGAAGAGGAAACAAACAAACAAACTCACTTTCGCATTTATAATATTAGTTAGGACAGTTAGGATAATAGCTGCGCCCCGGGGCTTCGCTCCCGTGGGAATTTCGTGATAAATAGTACCCTATGTGCTATTCCCGGTATTTTTCTATTCGTGTACCAAATTTTATCGAAATCCGTCCAGTAGATTTTGCGTGATTGAGTAACAAACAACATCACAAACTCACATCCAAAATTTTGCATTTATATATTAGCAGGATAGGATGTATATGCAATTGAATGCTGACTGACTGACTGACTGACATAAAAATAGGTACCTACTAAAACCGTTGAACGACGAGACTTTGTTATTTTTTTTTCATGTGCATGAGACAACCTACTTGTCCCTGCCAATTTAATCAGTGCAATATACTGTATCATTTTTTTATTACAGCTACTAGGCCAAGTTGTAGCAGGTTCTACAGACTTTCCATACAAAAATGTCGTTGACTATAGGGTTGTCCAAAAGAATACAAATAATTTTTATAAAAGAAAAAAACCAGGTGGCTACTTTCATTAAAAAATCACAATTTTAATGCTTCTTGGTAATAATGTCTCATCATTTTAATCAACAATTATTAATAATCTTAATTTTTGATTGTAGTATAAAAGAAAAGTATACAAACTGTTGAATCTCTTTTACAATTATTTCTACAAAAAATATTTGAATATTGTTTTACAAATTTACAACGAGCACTTCTAATATAACTAGAGGAAACAAATTCTAAAATAAATTTGTAAGCATAATGTAAGCGAGATTCACGCGAGTGAAGCTGCGAGTAAAAGCTAGTTAACAAAATTTGACAACCCTAGACCCAGGCATAGTTATGTCACTCAAGTTTTCAAAACAATACACATGATTGCCTTCTAAGTTTTTTTTTGATAAAAAACAATCTTTTGCGTAAAAAAACAAGTGATACTAGAAGAAGACAATATTTCCTACCTTAGGCAGTTAATCCTGTGCGAAAACACAGCATTTTAATAGTTAAAATTCAAAAGTTTTGGAGCGCAAAAAAAATGCTGCCTCACCCACCGATCTTTGTCACACAACTGACAGAGTATTAATGGAGTTACAATTATAAAAAATGAAAAATATGTTGCCCAAATAATGAATAGTTACTACAGAATGGTAGAAAACGAGAATAAAGCAAGCGAATGAGATATATCGTAATTCAAATGAAATAGGCAAATTTGTGTGTAGTTGGATAAGTTGCAGCAGTTTACGGTACTTGATTTTTTAAATGTAGTTACACTCATGGGGATTCCTCCACTCATAGGCGAAGGGCGATGGGCTAGCAACCTGTCACTATACCTGAATCTCCATTCCATCAGAGAGCCCACTATTCAGCTAAGCGTGGCCTTCGAGTCTTATGACTCTTGGCTCTGTCTACCCCGTACTTATTACGGATAAAGACGTGAATCTATCTATGTATGTATGTAGTTACACTCTTCTATTTTACTCCACTTGAAAATTTTCAGAGAGATTCATTAAACTAACATGAGTGTAAATAATTTGTACATCATTTTTGTAATTATGTGCAATAAAAGTTTTTAATAAATAAATAAGTGAGCACTTGGAAAGGAATTTTGGAAATTTACCCTTAAAGGATTGAATAAAAATAAAATTGAGTACTATAAATCCCAGTGTTTGCTACGTAGAGTTCGTTAGTACTCTTAGATAAGTACTTATTCTGTGCTAGACTAAAGTGTAGACATAGATCTCAAAGAAACCAGTGTATTTTTCTTTCACGAAACAGTACTTATATTAATTCTGTGATAAAACCGAAGAAATGCAGCAGCGGACTCTACTGCACGTTGATTTTTTGTATGAACTGCTATAAAACGTTATTTGTAGGATCTATTGCGGTAGTAAGTACTTTAACATACTTAACCGAAACAAAATCTAGTATTAAAGCACATTTAGACGGTACAAGTTATACATAAAAGAGCAATAATTGCAGTGCTACAATTGACTATCAAACTTGCATCGTCTAAATGGGCTTTTAAGCTATACAAACGCCAAATATTTAAAACCGTTCGTATTTTCCTCTCCCGTTCAAAATCCGAACACGGTGAAAGTATGCAAAGCAGACACGATCCCCAAAATTCAGGCAAGCGCCAAAAACGTCGCGCCGTTCCAAGGTCATGTTGAGGCAGGTCAGTGTTGTGACGTCACTGGCGCCCTCCAAAACCTGGGGTCGTCGACCGCGCTGCCATCGCGGAAACTGTGTTGTGCGCGCTCGGAATTCGAATTGGGGCCTTTTGTATCTGTGTGCGTATCGTGCGATTCGGCGTAGTCTTTCTTTGTGTGGGTTGTCCTGTCATTATAAAGTTTACTCTTTTGTTTTGTGCCTGTGTGCGTGCAATTTGGGGTTTCTTTTTAACTCTTTATGGCAAAGAAAACAATGCGAGTGCAGCCATAACAGCTTTTTGTATTTCCGCGTGTCACGTTACCTTGACCGGGGTTTTTTTTTAAATGTCTGTCTGGTTTGGGTTTGTGTCAATACTTCCGCGACAATGATTTATGAATATGTTTCTCTTTGTTTTCATTTATATTTGATGACAAATTGTCGTTCTTGTTATATCTTCAAACCCGACAGGAAATGTCAAAAAAATAAGTCCCCTTTGTATTCTAAATTTCTAATAAGTAGCTCTATCAATTCAAGTTTGGCTTAGATATTTTACTAGGTTTGGTAAACATTAGAGATCCCGCAATTAGGTAAGTGCCACTTATTGATTCAAATCCTATATATTATTTTAGTCTGTAGTAAATTTTAGAATTTACTTTCTACATTAACTTCGAGCAACTAGGACTTTCGCTCTCAGAAAGGAGTCCGTGTTGCTCTATGCTCTAATAAAAAGTTTTAACAAAAGATAATAAGACTGTAAAAGGTGAACAGAAAAATAAAAACCCTGATTTAAAGGCAGCACCTTTAAATCAGGGTTTTTATTTTCCTGGTCAGGTTTAATATAATGTCTAACAAAAACCATACCTGTGTATATGGTTCCAATTCTAACCAGCCAGGCCCCCATCTTCCAATACATAACATAAAAAACTAAACAACCATGACATAGAAAAAACGTGTGCTGGATTTGGAACGAGCTAAATAAAATGGCGGCCGCGTCGCCCAATCATCTATTGCGGTTCAAATTTTGGAGGCGCAGGAGTGGGGATATTCTTCTAATACTAATTAGAAGAATATTAATAGACTGATTTATATACTTTTTTATATTTATTTATATTTTAATGATTTCCTAACTAATCTATGTTTTATTTATTAAAATAATGAGCAATCTCATTCATTATAATATTTGCTATAATTATATAAAATGTTGTTGCCATTTATTTCCCTATTTTATATACCTATTTTAATAGATAAAATTTTGTATAAAAGCGAGGGTTCGCTGAAAAATATAAGCAATTTTTACATGTGGTTCGGGATGAAACTGTAATTTGAAAAGTTTTCTTTCATTGCGAATCACAACAACGAAACTAATTTATTACTTTGAAATCGATCAATAACTTTAGATGATTATTATAATATTTGTGTCAAAAGTCTTTTTTCTCCTTCTACATTAGCTCTACGACAAAATCCCGCCCAAAAACCGATCCATCAATGTCATAGTCGCCCATTCGCGCGCACCAAAAAATACCTTCTAATTTTTTCTAATTCTGGCCGACCAATCACGGCCCGGCGTTTTGAGGATGCGCCGGAGTGGCCGAATTCTAAACTAGTTAGACGCACACACGTGCAATATAGATTCGTGTAGATTACGTACGTGTGGATGTCGTAATTGTGTGCGTGACATTAGTATTTGAATAGGTGTCGCCTGTGTGTTATTTATCCGTTTGATTTTGGTGATGTTTGCACATGTTGACCGTAGATTTAGAATGGTAATAGAATAGACCTTTTGGCTATTAGAATAGAGGCTTCTTTATTTTGGATAAGAAATCCCATGTAGCAAAGACAGTACCTACTACGATAAATTACTCGAAGTATCCCACCGGAACAAATATAGGTAGGTAAGAATATAAGTTATATATTATGTATTTAAAAAATATTTACATCTGTATAAAAAAATATATAAAATACAACGCATCTAAGTTATATTTTATACTTATTTAATACCTAATCCTTACTAATATTATAAATGCGAAAGTGAATTTGTTTATTTGTTTCACGCTTTATCTACTGAACCACACTTCCTGAAATTTTGCATATAGTTAGAAGTACAAAGAAGGACATAGGGTACCTTTCATCCCGGGAAAAAGCACTGTTTCCGTGGGAAATTCACGCAGGCGGGGCCGCGGGCAAAAGCTAGTACAATAATTATTATTTAATACAATACAACGTAGCCAGAGTAGGAGATTTTAATATTTACATTTTTTTCAAAGTCATTTGTGTATTTATTGCACCTAAATGAAATAATCAGACATGAACTAAAAAATCCACCAAAACTACTTGCATCCCCCAGACTAGCTGTTACGACGAAGTGCAGACTAGAGTCTGTACACTGCAGGACATTGAAAAGGGCACGTCATAAATGCGATTTAGTTCTTTCGTAAATCAAAAAATTTAACATACTACACTTCGAGTCTGCTCGGGACAGAATATTAATTAAATCAATTTATTTGGCTATGAGAAGTAAAAATTCGCATATTGAAATAAGTTTGTTAGAAATAGTTGTTTAGTATTGACTGATCCTTAAAATAATTGTAAAAGAACTTAAAAGGCGCTACCCAAGGCTAATCAGAGGGGGTGAGGGGCGGTACGTAAGCTCCGCCATAAAGCAGACACAATAAGGTTACCTTTCGAATTTTCTATAATTTGTGTTTTTGCTAGCGAGTTTTCATTAGGCTCTTAGGGTAATTATTTTAGAGGTTTTCTTTTAATTATGATAAAACACTAAATATATTTTAAAAAATAAGCCAGTATCGTTTTAAATAATTGTATTTTTTATTTAATTCTTTTAAATAAATCTACTGTTATCGCTTAAATTACGGTGATTTTCGACGATAAAGGAAAAAAAAACAGGATTATGTATTATTATTTTTTATCTAGTTTTATTTATTTTATTTGTAATTTGATTCGGTATAATTCTAGTTTAGTATGTTTCTCTTTACGGGATATTTTTCCTGCTTCAGTACTTCTAACCTACGGTTCACACTTGACGTATAAAGACGGCACGTTTTCGGAAAATCCTGATTGAATTTGCATTATCTTAAAGCTTAATTGCATTCAACTTTTATATTCTTCGTCATTCTATTTAAGAGCTATAAAACACATAAGCAACGACTTGATAGTTACATTTGCATGAGTGGAGCTAAAAACAAAGCTATAGTGTCTATAAATATTAGATTATGTACGACTATATACAGGGTATTTATTCAACAAAAATTATGAAAAATTTAATGAAAAACCTTTGACTTATTTCAAAAAAATCTGTGATCTTGATGATATAGCGAATTGCAGATTCATTCTATAATAATAATATCAACTTTATGACGTAGCATGTTCTGGGTAATTTCCTGTAACCAAATAAATAACTCAAGACAAAAATTTTAAATGATGTGTGTCATTCTTTGCTCGCCAGTGTAAGTACAGTGGGCGCGCAATTTTTAAGACTAATTATCGCCGTCCGTCAGTGTCGCTGGGCGACACAACACATTTGTCTCTGCGCTTGTGTAAGAAACTGTAATTTGAAAGTTTCATGTACTTCTAACCGACACCGCCGAAGGTGTGCTATGCAGTTTTGCTTTTTAGAATTTTTGCCAGATATTTGGCATCCAATACACAAGATTAAATAATTTAAGCAATGATTTATTAAATAACAATAATTTATTTATTTATTTATTCATGTTTAGGACAGTTGGAAATAAAGATAAGAGGGATTTTCCGAGACCCAAATAAAAAAATAGTTCCAGATGATTTCATAGATGGCGCTTAAGCAAAGGCGAGAGAAAAAGTTCCATACAAAAAACAAAATTTTATTGAAAAAAAAATAAAACTTAGTAAGAAATACATCTAAAAAGTATCAATATTGTGATTTGTGCAACTGTCAAACTGTTAGGTGATTTTTTTTCTGCCTCTGGCTGCCAATAAAAAGTGCACAATATATGTACACCCATTATAACAACTCGGCTTTCAATAAAACTCCATCTGTTGAGATTTTTTTATACTGTTTTTTTTTTCTTAATTAGCTGTCAGAAAAATCGCTCATTGAATTGACTTACCTTTTTAAATCTCAATGATCAAATCCTGCAGGAGGGTAACACCGTTTTGGTACACCAGTGTACCGATGAGTATTTTTTAATACTCGTGGTCACACTACATTGCAATGATTCGTACTTGACGGAAATGATCATAGTGTTCAAAGGTCAAAAAAAAATCCAAAACTAACAAAAAATATATTAAAATTGTGATTAGGCACAGAGCAGCAAAAGTCTGCGCCCGCGTTTTCTACACTGTGGTAGGATATCAAAATTGTATACAACCAGCCTGTGCCTGCGACTTCGTCCACGCGTAATTTACTATTGTTCCAAGCAGCGTATCGAGAAACCTACATTAGACCTTCAACAAAATAACAGATAGAACCGCATCTAATTTGGTCCAGTAGTTTTTGTGTGATGCGCGTACAAACATAAAGACAGAAAGACAGACAAAAATTCTAAAAAAAATGGTATTGGCTTCTATTGGCCAATTGTATAAAACCCTGTCATAGTTTTTTTCTTATATATCGACTATGTACAGACACATACCAGTTACAGTTTTATTAAATGTAATATTGATGATTGATGAAACGTAACATAACTGTAATCAAAGAATAATTTCCAAAAACCCAAAAAAGGTGTGGCACGTATTGTATTTGTCTGTTTTTGTCCATTAACATTGGTGTTGGGTGTATGGTACAAGGTACAAGCAGACACAACTAGCGGAAACATTTATTTTCACGTTTTTATTCCTAACGAGGAGGTCAGAGCTTCAGATTTAAACTTTGATGTCACAAAAAAGAATAAATTGAGGAATAAATACATATTATACGCTACGAAAGAGCTACGAACATTGCTACGACGTCTACGTCTACTACGATTTCGTAGCATTCGTAGAGCGGTCGTAGACTGCTTTCCTTTGGGAACAGTGACCATTTTCAATCAGGATAGTTTTCTTTAGAAGAATATATTTGTACGGACAAACTAATAATACATATAATTTAAATGAACGTCTGTACATACATACACCTACAGACGTTCATTAAATTTGATGTAATCGAGTTAGTAACCTGAGTAATTTTCTGACGTCAACTAACTAAAAATTAAGTATGTAACGATTTAAAAGTGCTATTTTTCATATAAATAAAATTCATTTTAATTTAATTTCAGTTTTAAAATATTTCCTTTCACTTTTCTGCAATTTTAGACAAAATTTGTAATCGAGTGTGAGATTTAGGGACACCTATAAATAGTGACCTTTATGGTTATAGCTAACACTGGTATCGGATTTTTTTAAAGTAGCCTAAAGGCATCTGACATGGCTACCGCCCTCTAGCGACATTTGTATACTAAACAGTCAACTAGTGTGCAGGTCTCACGATGTTTTCCTTCACGGAAGCAAGTGGTGGTCTATAAAAACTACCTACCATATATGAGTCAGATTGGTTTGCAAACTACATTGGCACCAGCAGGATTTTACCCTTCCAATGCACCTATGACAGATCTTATATAAAAATGTATTTATCCTACTTTCTTTACTGTAGGTAGTAAAAAAGTACTTAATAGTAAAAAACTAAGCTTACCATGTGCATTTCTTCTCAGCAGTTGGTCATTCAAAATACTAGTAGTTTGTAGCTATTAGATACAATATGATAGACCTATTATATTTGATGAATTTCTTGTTTTTAATTAATGATATGATTATATAATTAGATTGCGACGTAAAAAAGTGCCCAAGTTTCAATAAAACAATTTGACTTTGGGTCAAGCCTCTCCCCCCCCCCAAATCCTGGACGAGCCGAAGTTACATTTGATTCGCAATACGATATCTGAATTCGTAATAGATTCTACAGATGCGAACGTCAAATGTATGGATAGCGAATGTCAAATGTATAGAAGTAAGCTATAAAAAAATTCGTTTCTTTATGGTTTCGCTTAGTTTTCTTTATGAACTTGCGATGACGGTGGCGATGTGGTGGCGATCTACCACGTGATTTAGCGTGGCATCCCATACATTTTATCTTCGTTTTCGTTTTCAAATTCCGACTTTGTCTAAAGTTCCTGGACCCGCTTCTAGCTTGGGCCACACGAAATGCTTTTAAGCAAATTAAGCTATTGCCAGTGTTCGTATGGATTCCTACAGCGATACTTAGTTCCACTGTTTGCTGGCTGCGGGCGCCGATAATTTCCGTACAGTACTGCCCTGTGACCTACTGATTGGTTACACAATGATACCGATTAAATAACACTTTTAATAGTAACTATACAAATGATAGATAGAACACTTTATTGCATCATATAGAAAATAACATACAAAGTTGTAACAACATAGGTAAATACATTTATCTAAATTATATAACTCAAAGGTGACTGATTGACTGACTGACATAGTGGTCTACCAACGCACAGCCCAAACCACTGGACGGATCGGGCTGAAATTTGGCATGCAGGTAGATGTTATGACGTAGGCATCCGCTTAGAATGGATTAACGCGAGCGAAGCCGCGGGCAAAAGCTAGTGTATTATATATTTATACATTTATGTATTTATTTATACTGACAAACTTACTCTCTTTCTCTCTAGAGAGATAGTTTGACAGGTAAGTTTGTCAGTTTCAATTTTTCTTCGGCTTTACTGTAAGATCTTTGACTATTATGAAATTATAGGCTAATATAAAAAGATAATTTGGTAGGTAAAATTTGTAAGTTTTGTTTTTTTAACAGTAAGGTCTCCAAATCTTTGAGGGTAGACCTTTGACTAAGTAGTTTATGATACTAAAGGCTTAATATAAATCCCACTTATATAAAGGCGAAAATTTGGATGTGAGCCTGATTTTTGTAACTCAATCACGCAAAATCTACTAGACGGATTTTTAATGAAATTTGGATCGCGGATAGAATATAACCGGAACAGCTCATAAAGTACTTTTTATCCCAAAATTCCTACAAAAGTGAAACCCCCGGACGCAGCTAGTATCCCAACTTATATTATATGCGAGAAAGTGAGTTTGTTATTGACATTTATCTACCTACCTTTTATCCAGGGGAAAACACGGTTCCGGTGGGAAATTCACGCGGGCGAAGCCGCGGGCATGCTAGTCCTACTAATATCCTACTAACTAATATTATAAATGCGAAAGTTTGAATGTGAGTTTGTGGTTTTGCGAGTTTGTGAGGATGTTTGTTACTCAATCACGCAAAATCTACTGGACGGATTTTGATGAAATTTGGTATACGGGTAGAAAAATACCGGGAATAGCACATAAGGTACTTTTTATCTCGAAATTCCCACGGGAGCGAAGCCCCGGGACGCGGCTAGTAAGAAATAAAGGCTACTATCCACTCGAATGGCGTCCCAAATGGTATGATTCGGATGGAATGTGCGCGACGCAGCTAATTGGGCGGCGGCGGACTTTCACCTGCCAAGTAGGGTGACCACGCAGCTCAGAAGCTGAAAAATAAATAAATAAAAAGAAATTCAATCACATGTTTCAAAAAAAATATTTATAAAGACATTTTTGTATAGTAGCCAACCAGCAACCATGCATTGGTTCTCTCTCTCTCTTTAGTCGTATTCCTCATGACTGAGGGTTGTGGTCTTTATATGGAATGAAATATACACAACAAATACTATCTTGGCAATTTAAATGGAGTGGTTTGCTATTGCCTTCTCCATTTCACACACTAGCTAGTCATCAACCAGAGTGCAGGTTTCCTCACGATGTTTTCCTTCACTGGAAGCAAGTGGTGGTCGATGAAAACTAACATAGGTACATGAGTCAGATTGGTATACAAATACATATAGCACGGTCAGGATTCGAACCTGAGACTTTTGCAGCCACAGGCGGCGGCGCCCTAGCTACCAATCGGCCACCACCACTTCGAACTAGGCTGTGGGACAGCCCCGAAAGTTCGGAAGTAAGTATTTACTTCCGAACCGATTGAAAGTAAATACACAAATTCACGTATATGTATATACGTGAATTTGTGTATTTACTTTCAATCTCACAGACACAGATAGTCATAAAAACATCGTTAAGTGTGTAATAGTTTGTTTATGCCCACGGCTTTTTATCCATTTCATTTGTTGAATACGAATTTCCTTTCTTAGTGCTCTCTTAAGAAAATTTTCTAATCTAACCATTGAAACACAGCTGAGACACGATTATGATTAGTGATGTGCCGTTCTCGAAATGTTCAGGTTCAAGGTACAAGCGGAAACTTTCTGGAAATTTCTCGGAAATATTCCCGAGAACGGAAAATTTTCCTTCAAACCCGAGAAATTTCCGAGAATTTTTGAAAATTTTCAAAGGAAGTTTTCGAGAACAGGGAATCTTACGGCGGCACATCGCTAATTATGGCTAACATTAGCACAATTGCACATTAGTACAAGTGTAAATTAAATCTGAATAAAATTCCTATAGAAAGCCGGACGTATGGTCACCCCAGGTGCCGCTGACCCAGTGACCGTGACCCCAGTATTTGCTGATCTCGCGGGATAAATGTTATGTGCTTCGCCCGTAAAGTTAACATGGTTGAATACCTGTTCAGACCAGACCCAGACATTGGCACAACGTAATAATGTTTCAAATCAAATCAATCGTTAAAATGTTAAATGTTGCCTAATAAAAATATTATTTTATTTTTTTATCATTTATCATATATATAACTCAAAGGTGACTGACTGACTGACATAGTGATCTATCAACGCACAGTCCAAACCACTAGACGGATCGGGCTGAAATTTGGCATGCAGGTAGATGTTATGACGTAGGCATCCGCTATGAAAGGATTAAGGGGCAGAAAGCTTGAATAAGAAAGTCAGATTTCACCCCCGACCCCCCTGTAAACTACAAGGGCGCCCCCTCAGAGGAACTAAATAGTAAAATTAACTCCATCTATCTCATAATCTCTAAACCATCTGACAAACTGTTTTTTTATTTCAACCTTGTTCAACAAAATTGTTCTTGAAATACTTACTTATTTGAAAATGAAAATCAAGAAAACTCAAATTAATGAATGCAAAATTAAGGAAAAGTAAACAAAAAATGTGTTTATGTCAGTGTTTTCGTAAAGCCACTTACATAGTGTATAGTACGTTGAAATATGTAATGTAACATTTCGACAGTGACGACACATTAGCGGTTGGCCTTACGGCAAGATGTTGAAGTGAAATTTGGAGAGTGCTAAGTTCGAATCCTTGCTGTTATTTGGGAATTCGGTTTTTTTTTTCAAACATAATTTTATGGTGAAAGTGAGTTTGTTTTTTTGTTACCTCTTCACGTTTTATGTACCTACTGAACCAATCTTCCTGAAATTTCAAATACACATAGCTAGTTAGAAGGACGGAGAAGGACATACATAAACCGGTACAAATTGAAATGAGATAAAAATTAGTTCAAAAATAAAACCCAACTACTGCACCCTAAAAGCACGAAACAAGGAAAGCCGTGGTCGTATGTTATTGTTTTAGGTATTCGTAGGATAGAAAACATACGACCACGGCTTTCCTTGTTTCGTGCTTTTTAGGTGCAGTAGTTGGGTTTTAGTTTTTGAACTAATTTTTATTTAAATTATTTTGGTGATACTATTTCGTGATCAAGTATAGGGCAGATCATATTTTTTTACAAAAAAGAATCCTATTACTACTTATTAAACAAGCAAAACCGCAAGCAAAAGCTAATAATATATATATTTTTGAAATGTGCTAACTAAGCCCTTTCATTTGATACCACACACGGCATAATTAAAAAATATTTATTTTTTAGTTTATAACTTTATGCCCCCTAGAGGGCGCTGTTTCATATTTTAGATGACGTCACATAGCCTATAACCAGCGGACAACCAAGACGCTTCTAACGACACCTCATTTGTCCAATTCTGATAAGTAGTTTATTAGTTATGAAGGAACAGATGAACATACATACATACTTACATACATACATACCGGTCAAAATCATAACCCTCCTTTTCGCTTCACCGTAGTCGGGTAAAAAAGAGGCGCCCTCTTGTCTGTCGGCTTTCTTATCGCAGTATAATTAGAACTTCAGAGAAAAATTCGCAGTTTCGATTCCCAGTACAATTTTTTTTTACTTTGTTTTTTATTTTTTATTTGGTAATTATTTTTATTAATAATATTGTTGACCATTAATGAGTGTATTAAAAATGCATTTATTCAAGAATAAGCAAGTCTGTTTTTCGTGATTCACGTCGCAAAGCAGCATCGTGCTGTTTTGACGACTTTTTCAGAGCGCCATCTAGTTCTTGATTTGTATAACAACCCCCATGTTAATATATTTTACGTAAGTAAATTTGCGGAGCAATTTGACATGCGTCTGCCTTGTCTAAATGCCACCGGCAGTCTGAGGACAGAGAGGTAAGACGAGTTGCCATATGAACGACAAGGAAGGTATGATGTTTCCATTAAAAATTGCGATGGACGTAGGTGAATAATGTTATAATTTAAGATTGTGTAGTAATAAATAACTTGTTTTAAGAAATTCTTTAATTAAAAATTCAGTAATCATATGAACTAAATTAATGTGAAATAAAATTTTCAAAATATCATCGTATTACAGAGTTTTTTGGTAATTTAGGTAAAATGTTTAGGATTATTTTTTATCGAGCAAACTTAGTCAAAACATGTTTTCGGTTCTTGTAGTGTGTTACTAATTTTCTAATCTATTATGAGCAAAAATTTCAGAACTGTACAATAAGTGCAAGCAAAGTAATTTGGTAGGCAAAACTCGATATTCTGAGTCTTAACGCGAGCGAAGCCGCGGGCAAAAGCTAGTTATAATATACTAGCTTTTGCCCGCGGCTTCGCCCGCGTGAATTTCCCACGGGAACAGTGCTTTTTCCCGGGATAAAAAGTAGCCTATGTGCTATTCCAGGTCATTATCTACCTCTGTACCAAATTTCATTGAAATCCGTCCAGTAGATTTTGCGTGATTGAGTAACAAACATCCTCACAAACTCACAAAATTCACAAACTCACAAACTCACATCCAAACTTTCGCATTTATAATATTAGTATGGATAGGATGAATGGTGGAATCCTGCGCTAAGTAAAAACTTGTATTACAGGTTGTGTTGTGTTTGAAATATTTAACAACCTCACTCCCATAGGAGTTTCGGGATAAAAAGTTATGTTAAGGCCCATGAACACTCCTGTCTACATTCAAATAATTCATCAGATTGTCAATGTCCCATACTGGAAGTAGTAGATAAGCATAAATATGTTGGTCTCATGATTGATAGCCGTTTAATTTTGCTGGGGACCACATAAAGATCACGTTTGTAACAAGTTAAGATCAGTAATTAGCAAGCTTTACTTACTTAAATATAAATTACCCTTTAACATATTGAGATTAATATACCTTGCCTTGGCGGACTCTGTGATCAATTATGGCCTCAGTAGTTATGGAAGAACTTATCAGACTTACATAGAATCTATTTATAACTTATTTATAACTAAAAATGTTAAAAATAATTATTCCAAATAATATCTCTAAAAAGAAAAGAAAAAAGATAAAGATGAGAAGGAATTATTTAAATAGTGCAATGTAATGAGTGTCTATGATAATTGACTGAATCATGTCAAAAATTTTGTTTAGTAGAAAGAATGGGTGCCCTTTGTTTCGCTTAAAATTTTTGTCTCTAATTTCACTTCGCCGAACCTTATTGGCCTAACAATTATTGTCTCGCCTAATTGATGTTTTTGCACAATAATAATTTAGCCTAATAATTATTAGATGCAATTTTTGAGTCTCTATTATTAGATGTTCTAAAATCGTTTGGCTTTTAAATTTTTACACGTAACGATATCCTCGTATAAATTTGTTTGAGACAATTATTATTTACTATTATAATCACTTCTTATAATTATAACTAATTGAATTATAATATTAGTAAATTTAATTACTATTACTATTAGTACCTTCTCACCGGCATGGGTACTGTGACATGTCTATCACAGCAGTGCCGGAGATAAGGACAGTCCAGTCTGTCGTCAATCGTTTTCAGAATTATGTTAGTAATGCACTACTAATAATAATTCCAAAAATTCTTCATAAGTGTCAGATCCGACTTAGAGCACCCCGACTCCACGTGGCTCAAGTTTGCCCTATACTAGAGTGTTATTCCTTCGCGCGGAACCAGAAGCTCGCGAAGGAGGTCCTGAGAAAATGAGGGCACGAGGCCGAAGCGCAGCGAGGGGGAGAGGTGGCGAGCGAAGCGAGCCGGCGACCTTTCGAGCGTAGCGAGGTCGAGTGCACGAAAGAATCGAAGGGCCGACGGAGCGAGTCTTCTGGTGGAGCCACCCAGAAATACTTGCATGCTGCATGCTTGCTTGCTTGCTGCATGCCTGCTGCATGCTTGCTTGCATGCTGCATGCTTGCATGCTGCATGCTTGCTTGCTGCATGCCTGCTGCATGCTTGCTGCATGCTTGCTTGCATGCTGCATGCTTGCTTGCTTGCTGCATGCTGCATGCTTGCTTGCATGCTGCATGCTTGCTTGCATGCTGCATTCTTTCTTGCATGCTACATGCTTGCTTGCATGCTGCATGCTTGCTGCATGCTTGCTTGCATGCTGCATGCTTGCTTGCATGCTGCATGCTTGCTTGCGTGCTCCATACTTGCTTGCGTGCTGCATGCTTGCTTGCATGCTGCTTGCTTGCTTGCTTGCATGCTGCTTGCTTGCTTGCATGCTGCACGTTTTAGTTCACATGCCTAATGTAACTTTCTTTTACTTCTCGACATTTATCAATCACAAATCCATCAATGTTTAATTTAAGTCCCCCTATTAGATTTAAATACTTTGTAATAATTATCAGAAATTATTATAACAGAAATAATTAGGTGTTACACTTTTGTGCTTAATTACTTTGTACGAAATATTAATTAGTATTTGTTAATATTAGAAATAATCAATTATTAGGCCTAATGACTTATTTGGGAAGTAAATATACGGCGATAAAAACTTAGGGCAATCAAAAATAGGCTAAACTAAATTAGAATTCATGAAAATGTACGAAATAATGTTGTACTAAAAGTTTGTGCACCAAACTACATTAGGAGTACAAAAAATTAGGGGAAACAATAGAGACCCAGAAAGAATACGACCTGCGCACTTAAGAAAACTTTGTTATTTAAATAAATACAATCTTCCAGAATATAATAATCTGTATGGGACAAGATTACCTAATTACATGATACCAAATTATCTTAATAAACTTCCATCTGATCTACAGGAGTTGTATAAACTTAACTTTAAAAAATTTAAACTTAAATTAAAAAAATACTTTGTTCCTAAGTATAATAGCGACTCACCGAACACAGATAAACCCTGCGAGGTTTCCGCAGTTCGGTAAATGTTTGTATGAGTGTTTTTTGTGTTATATTGAATAAATGATTTAAAAAAAAAATGTGCTATTCTTGGTGTTTTTCTGTCCGTGTACCAAATTTTACCTCTATGCGGCGGTGATAGCAGTGAATTTGCCATGAATTTGAGTAGGTTGATCTGCTGACTGTACAAAAGATAACAGATGTCAACGTTATATACATGAAATTCATGAATTCACACAGTATTTTAAATTTTATAAAGTTCTTTTATTTTCTCTAAAACATACCTGTTATAAAATAGTTTGCAAGTCAAAAAAAAGTAAATTTGAAACATAATATAATTAGGTACAAAACTAATTGGGAATAAAATTGTGTGGGACACCGTGGTGACGTTTCATAATTTGTGGTCTAAAATTAATATAAAAATAATTTTGGATTTCATTCCTATAAATGCACTTCAGCTTAAAAAATGCAGTTACAATCTTAAATAAAAAACAAAAAGGTATTTTACCGTTAATTAAATTTTTATTACCTGTTTTTTATCTTAGCAATCAGCTGCAGACGCCGTTAACCTAATCCTTACTTCGTCTCGACTCTATTAATTAAAGGTACTAGGTTCAGTACCAGATTACTCTAATCCCTCTATAAAGATGACAATCCTATTCCAATGTCTAGAGTATTCGAAAGACGTCTGAAATAAATATATAATCTGAATTTAAATGAAGTAGTCTGTGTATTAAATTGTCATAGGTATCCACTTTTCTATGCTGTACTTACTCAAATCCTATTAATACTAAATGAAAAAAAAAGAAATGAAAACATCATCATCATCTACAGCCCTTCGTGACCCACTGCTGGGTATAGGCCTCCTTCCTTCTACGCCAACCTTCTCTGTCCTGGGCTATCCTACTCCAGTTGTTGTCAGTAATATTCTATCGTCGACCCATCAACGATAACATTTATGAGAATATTTTCTATTCTTTCTCTCGAAATTTACTAGAGTAAAAACTGAACGTCTGAAATATGGCAGAGTTAGGAACTTTCATTCTGAAAAAATGGCTTAGTTCCCGCGATAAGTCAATAAGGGACCGGACAGGTGGACATGGTATGAGAATTGCTAAAAATGTGTTGTAGTTATTTAACTCATTTTACGATTTTCGTTTTAAATTATTAGAGATCAAACTTTTTGGGGAATTCTATTTCTACGTATTACGCCATAAGAATGTAGGGTACATTCAATTTTGGTATCGTCCAAACATCTCTCAAAAATGTGAATTGTTTTTGTTATATCTCGGTAAATACTTAGGTTACTGATTTATACTTTCTCAGATGGTTCTTTTATAGTGAGATTTTTCAAAGAGGCAATATTCAAAAAGTTGCTTGGTATAATCACGTAACAAACCTCAGGCAAAAGCTTGTATGTAATAAAAGTGTGTTATCCACAAGCCGTCAACACTGTGCAGCAGTTTCTAACACATTGTCAGGCGCGACGGTAACTGTAACAGTGACGTCATTGGATTATTCATTTAAATCTAACGTATTGAGTTGTGTGGGATAAACAAGGAATAGGTCGCTAGAAGTGACATCTTAGGAAAGTAATCCTTACAAATATATTATATATAAACTAGCTGTTGCCCGCGGCTTCGCCCGCGTGAATTTCGCTTAGACGAAAAGTCTTTTTGTGTTCCAAACTGTTTCATATGTTTCGGATCTTCGATTTTTATACGTCTACAGAAAATGCTCATCAGATTAATCAAGTTTTGCTAAGGCGCCATTTCCATATATGTTATAGTGTAGCTGGTCTCACTCATCAGATGTTCCTGATCATCAATTTTTATACGTCAGCAGAAAATGCTCATCAGGTTAAACGATTTTTGCTAAGGCGCCATTTCCATACCTATATGTTATAGTGTAGCTGGTCCCTTGCAGTTCTTCATCAGATGTTCCAGATCTTCAATTTTTATACGTCAGCAGAAAATGCTCATCAGGTTGAACGACTTTTGTTAAGGCACCATTTCCATATTTCTTATAGTTTAGCTGTTCCGTTATGGTTCTTCATCAGGTGTTCCAGTTTTCAAAATGAATTATAGCCTATATGTTGCCCATGCTTAATAGCTATACAACAAAAAAAGTTTCATTCAAATCCGTCCAGTAGTTTTTGCGTGAAACGCGTACATACATACAGACAGACAGACAGACAGGAAATTCCAAAAAAATTTTTTGCTTTCTATTGTTCTTTTTAAGTGTCCCTCTATCCATTTTAGTCAAAAATACTAAATGTACAGACAAAATATTTTTACTGTTTTATGTATAGATATGTATAAATTACACCTCACAGTAATTATATAAAAGCGAAAGTTTGGATGTGAATATGTGTGTTACTCAATCACGAAAAGTCTACATGACTGTTTCCAATGAAATTTGGTAGAAAAATACTTACCTGGAGTAGTACAGTCAGCTGCAGGGAAACCAGACCCGAATCCTATCTGCAGCTGACTGTACATATGATACTTTTATGCCAAAATTCCCACGGGAGCAAGGCCCCGGGGCGCTGTTAGTAATATTATAAATGCGAAAGTTTGGATTGTATGCTTGTTACTCAATCTCACGGCTTGACGGACATTATTGAAATAAATTCTGCACTCTAGTTATTTTTTTCTAGTGATGCAAATAGACACTTGAAATCTATTGGAGAGGTCTTTATAAACCTCGACAAAAATGACTGGATGGCGAAGTTATGCCCAACACAGCAACACTGTTCGCATTTTTTAATTTATCAGACCAAATCTAGATTCTTTACCTCTATGGTTTTCAACAGACACGGGATAGTTTAGAGAACTATTTTCACCGGACATTATCGCTCGGACGTCGGCTAACTTCGTGTGTTTCCGTGCGTTGGGGGGAGGGGGAGATAATAAACAGTTATTATTTTTGATATCGCCGCCGCTTTTATAGTTTATAGGACAGGGGAATTGACAATATATTTTTGTTGTTTGACTTTAGTAGTTTTGTCTAGAGCATCTAGAGTGCTAGCTTTATAACCGTGAGGTCATTGGTTCGAATACGACAGTTATCTTTGGAAACATAGGATTTAGGACTTTGCGCAAGTAGACCTATTGCTATGTCTATGTGTGTGTCAAAGATAGATAACACTGGTGACAGATCTTTTTAGGGTTCCGTAGTCCGACAAGGAACCCTTATAAGATCGTTCAGTCAGTCCGTCCGTCCGTCCTAGTCTGTCACAGCAGAATATTTTCTACGTTTATGGACTGATTTGCATGTAACTTGGTTCGAGGATACTTCACATATAGATCTCATTTTTTAAAATACAAAAAGTCAAAATTACCCCTTTTTAAGGGTACCTCCCCATACATGTAAAAGGGGGGTGAATTATTTTTTTTGTGCACCCCCTTGTGTGGGGTATCGTTGAAAAGGACTGTGAAAATAAGGTAGGGTTTCCATACAACACTTTTTCATCGGCTTTACCATTTGCAAGACCCGCCAAAGTTTACACGGTGTCCCCGCCTATAATTTCTAAAGTCTTGGACCTATAAACTTCAAATCACTCACATAAAGAAACAGGCGCGGAAACTCTTATTTAAAATTGTTTCGGGTATCCTGAGATGAATACTTTTAAAATTATAAATAAAATGAAAATATGTACTTTTTTCTTGCAAGAAATGCAAAACAGCGCGGTGCCAAAAATGACTACGGAACCCTACTTTATGCGTGGTCCGACATGCACTTGGCCAGTTTTTTAATTATTAGTTACTCCGATACAGTTCATCATCAACATCCTTTTCTCATGTATCACCCCAACCATTTGGTGTGTAAAATAGTACTTAAGTAACAATATTAAGTCATCACTGATGACTTCCCCGCTCTTTTCTGATGACTCATCAGGAAAGAGCGGGTAACTCTGGCATAGGCTTTTTGCTTATAGCGCAGTAAATAGAGCGAACCTTCCCTAGGGGTTAATTACGTGCGGTCCAGTAACTCAATTTTTTTATATTATTGTTTAGGATGGTTGTAAGTATTTAAAATAAATATGGCACAATTGAATAGCTTTTGCACTCGCCGCCAAATTGGAAAAATAAAAAAAAAATCACCACTTTGTTCGGTTTTTCGCTTATATTTTCTTTTAAGTGCATTTTCGCTAGAAAAGTGTTCTACACAATGTTGTAGAAAATTAAATTTGCCGTTATTTAAATTTTATATTTTGTTTCTAGGACTGACAGCTTCCGAGAAAAAAAAAATCTTTTGCCTTAAAAAATCTCATTTTTCAAACATTCGTCAATCTTTTTTAATTTAGAACGATGTAATCCAGTCATGACCTATTCTAGGAGAAAAAGTAGCAGAACAAACATCGTACGGAATTTAATTACCTGCAAAACGCAATTGCATATTTCTTAACCAACCCTGCAAGGTGGAGAGTAAAAACTAAATGATAAAACAACGGAAATTGTTTTTTGCTATAATATTTTACTTTTTACTAACTGAACTTCGCTCCCATGGAAATTTCGGGATATAAAGTACCTTATGTGCTAGTCCTGATATTTTTCTACTAGTATACCAAATTTAATCGAAATCCGTCTAGTAGATTTTGTATGATTAAGCAACAAATATCACATCCAAACTTTCCCATTTATAGTGTGATTCATTGCAGGTGAGTAACCGGTACCTGATTGGGACACTGTAAAAGTGTCTGTGGACATTATCAAGTACAGATATTAGATAATATTTGCTTCATCAGCAATAAAGATTGGGAAAGAAACCCGATTTTAAAATGAAAAAGTTTGGATGTGATATTTCTTGCTCAATCTTAAAAAATCTAATAGACGGATTTCGATAAAATTTGGTATGCTAGTAGAAAAATATCAGGGCTAGCACATAAGGTACTTTTTATCCCAATATTCCTATGGGAGTAAAGCCCCCGGGTGCAGCTAGTAGACAATAAAAAATGATAGCAATATCGTAATATTTCAACTTTTACTTTTACTCCCTACTCCGTAGGGTTGGTTAAAAAAATTACATGTGTTTTGTAGGTAATTAAATTTCCTTCAAAATTTATTCCAATATAAATTTTCCTAGAGTAGGCCATAAATGAATTACAGCTCTCTGAAGTAAAAAGTTTGACAAATTTCCAAATGCAATCAAAAATGCGATTTTTTGAAAGTGCTCATCTCCATAACTATTAGTCCTAGAAACAAAATATAAAATGTACATTATAGGAAATTTATTTTTACAACATTGTGTAGAACTCTAATGTAGCTAAAATGCATCTACACGAAGGTGAGAGCGCAAATCTGAATAAAGTGGCAATTTTTTTTTGTTTTTCCAGCATATGGCGGGCGTAGAAGGGGGGAGAAATCGTGCCTCTTGCATTTTAAACACTTACTAACCATCCTAAATAACATATCAAAAATTCAGAATTATTGAACCATTTGTAAGTAAACCCTACCCTTAGCTCTATTTTGGTCTTTATTCAATGAACTATGGACGAATTTGTATTAAATTTGGTATACTAGTAGAAAAATACCAGAAATAGTACATAGGTTACTTTATATCCTGAAATTCCCACGGGAGCGAAGACCCGAGGCGCAGTTAGCAGAAAATAAAATATTATAACAAAAAAAGCAATATTCCGTAGTTTTAATATTGAGTTTTACTCCCCATTCTGCAGGGTTGGTTAAGAAAAATGCATATGCGTTTTGTAGGTAATTAAATTACATACAAATTTTGTTCCAATACTTATTCTCCTAAAATATGCCATAACTAGATTACAGCATTCCGAAGTGAAAAGTTTGACAAATTTCAGAAAAAAGATTTTTTAAAAAAAAATTATGAACGCACTTCTCCGTAACTATCAGTCCTAGATACAAAATGTAAAATGTAAATAATAGGAAATTTAATTATCTACAAGTTTTTGTTGAACACTTTCCTAGCAAAAAATGCATCTAAACGAAAATATGAGCCTAAATCTGAAGAAAGTTTTTTTTTTTTTTAGTTTTTTTAAGATTACTACGGACGCGGAAACTTGGCAATTGTGCCCTTTTTATTTTGAATACTCACAATAATCCTACACAACATTTCAAAAAATTCACAATTGCTGGACCGTTTGTAATTTGATTCTCGTCTATTTACTGCGCTATTAAAAGAGTTCCCCGGCCTTCTGTAATTAAGTAATAAACATACTTTTTTGGAACAAATAAAGATTTTTTTTTTTTACAATAAAAAAAAATGTTTTTTTTTTTCTATGTCTATGGTTATTTCTCTGAAGATCTTTTCTAGTCGCCTTAGGTCGCCTTATGACGGTCGGCAGTTAATCCAGGACGCTATATAGCGATCGTCTAATATTTTTAAAATATTTTTTCTCATCTCAGCATTACAATATCATGTATCTCTATAAGTATTATATAACTCTATGAAATGAAATTAAAATTATTTTATTTAAATAGGCTAAAAAATAGCACTTTTAAATCTTCATATTCTTGTTTTTTAGTTAGTTGACATACATATATATTATCAGCACGCCTTTTTCCCGTGGGGGTAGGCAGAGACTAGCGATTTCCACTTGCTACGATCTTTACAGATCTTTCTTGCTTCCTCTACACTCATCACTCTCTTCATACATACTCTCCGGTTAGTTAGTTAGTTGACGTCATAATATTACTTAAAGCTAAGATTACCACCGCCTTCAAAGCGTAAGAAGAGGCGACGCAACAAACTCCATTGCTGCATTTTCTCCAAAGACGTCACCTATATCCTTCAAGCTACAAACTACCAGCATTGCACTACGACTACCGCTAAGTAGATTTTCCAAAAAAATCTCATTAATATAATGGATGAAAAGTTACGGAGAAACATCACCCGGATTGAATATTGAGGTTTTGGTGGACTTTAGAGGGTTCTAAAAATTTTAGCGGCGGCTATAAGGAGTCCTTTTCTCTATGGCACCACTACCATGGTCACCGATTATATTTGCTTATTTTACATTTTGAAAAAAAAAAGATCTTCAAGTTTTTATTTTTTCCATGGTTGACAAAAAGTGGTCGACGCACGTAACGCGCCCAGACCGCTTAGTATGCAGTTTTTTTTTTATTCATAGTAATTAAAAAAAATAAGATTTTTGTAAATTAAATATCTATTGATGTCCCCAAAACTTATGAGTATAAATTTTTTTTAGTACAACATACTCGTAATTAACTAGATTACTGCCAAAGATTGACTTATAACCAGGGTAGATTATAGAGTATTTAGAATTTAGTTAGTATAGAGTGTTTTCTATTTATTATCTAACACACTCGAAACACAGAGAAACACGCGCCTGTCCGGACACGGAAGTCCGTGTTGATCTTCTCAGCAGTGGTCATTCCGAAATGCTAGTAAATTGTAGCTTTGAATCATAATATACTATGATTATATAATTAGTTTTTGGCCAAGTTTCAATAATGAATTTCTGATTTCTGGTCGAAGACTTGATCTTATCAAACTCAATGCTTCTTCTTTGTTTGTTCTCGATACTTCTTCTTAGAAGCATCGAGAACAAACAGTAGCAGTTTGTGCTGTAACGAGCACTCTCGGTTTATATGTCGTAAACTCCGGACCGCCACACCTCACTCTCTGGCTCACTTATCTATAATAGCAGGTAGGTACCTATTTTTTATTGTATCTGATCTACGCATCAGCATTTTTTGTGTTACATTCAATTTTCCAAAATCCTTACAGATATTTACTCACTTCGATGGCTCAACGACCTAAAGAGGATCCTGGCATCCGATACTAGAAGCTTCCATTCCTTTCTGTTCTGCGCTACTTCCTGCCAGTCGGCTCTTTAGAGGACCTCCAGATCTTTTAGGATCTCATCCCTCCAGCGGTATCTGGGCCGGCCGACGGGTCGTTTCCCGCTTGGTCGTCCCTTATACGCTTTTTTAGCTGCGCGATCCTCTCCCATCCTCCCAACAAATCCTAACTAATATTATAAATGCGAAAGTGAGTTTGTTTATTTATTTGTTTGTTCCGTCTTCACGCTTTATCTACTGAACCAATCTTCTTGAAATTTCGCATAAACATAGTTAAAAGTATAGAGAATGGCATACCTTTCATCCCGGGAAAAAGCACTGTTCCCGTGGGAAATTAACACGGGCGAAGCCGCTGGCAAAAGCTAATGCTATATTAACTCTGGGTCCCAATCATTGACGTATTATAAACAAAATAGACAGCCAGTCCTTCTCAAAAAGTGTCTTGAGGTAAAACTCTGATCGATCAAAGTTTGCTAGTCCAGTTTCGCCACCACTATTTTTTCTTTGCCACCCCACCGCCGCTTTCTTCCGAAAACATCGTGAGAAAACCTGTACGATAGCTGACTGTTAAGTTAGCTACTAGTGTGTATATAATAACTGTCGCTAGATGGCGGTCGTTGTCATGTCAGTTGCCTTTAGGACTTGAGAAAAATCTGTGACACTCGATAAGAAAGAAAGAATAAATAATAATATATAAAGTCCATTTATTTATAATAGTCCTATAATGTAAACAATCTTACCATGTCTTTTTATGATTTTGCAACAATATAAATTAAAATAGACTTTTTAGGAAATTACTTTCGTGGTTAATAAATGTTTTACTTTAGAATGAACTATTATTTAATTTGTTTTCAACAAAATTCAATAAAAAGTACTGTGAAGATTGTTTACATAATAGGACAATTAAGAATAGATGGAGTTTACGGACAATTCACACAGATTGAGTTAGCCCCAAAGTAAGTTCAAGACTTGTGTTATGGGATACTAACGCAACGATACTATATTTTATAACAAATACATAGGTACCTATATGTATAGATAAACATCCAAGACTCAGGCCAATCTGAAAAACATCATTTTTCATCTTGACTCGAACCCGGGACCTCCTCCGGTGTGTCAGTCCGGCGTGATGACCGTTGGGCCATGGAGGTCGTCCAAAGGATCAAATAATTACATCACAAAACCTAAGTTTCGTAGGTACCCATAAGGCTGGTGGTAAACTTAGGTACTAGGTACTGAAACCTAGGCTAATCTAGACCTAGGTACTAAGTTCGAACAACAGAATCACGCGGTGGGTTTCGTTACGTCTCTAATTCGATTTGTCGCACAAAATACTGACGCTGTGGCGCGGTGGGTAAGTCGCAAGCTGGGTCGGGGTTCGATATATATTTTTTTACACCACTGACCAAAAAAGGAGTGTTATGTTTTCAGGGTTCATATAATATGTATGTAAGTTTCTTTATTCCACCATAAGTCCTGAACGGCTTACCAGACTTTTGACGTGAGAGGTATTATTCCTTGTATTCCTCCGAGTGATATAGGCTATGTGAGTTGTCAGTCGTGTTTTTTTTATTTTTTACTAAAAATTATTGCTTGTTATGAGTACCTACTTAAGGGCCCGTACTAGGCCAGATTGCTTCACATGATCGTCTGTAATATCTACTATTAATGTAAAACTGAATGTAAAATTAAGATATAGCAAACTTCAGGACAAGCACGAGGGATTATGTTACTTAAAAACACGATTGCATAAAATTTTCTCGATAGAAAAAAATTGCGAAGTTGCCTCCAAATCACCTATAATTAACACTTTAAACTGCTGTTATTCAAGCAATACATTAAAATAAAGATTAAAAATTTTTGTATAAATTACTCTATAGATAAGGCAGGGATTATGTTACTTACTTTTTTAAATATCTTTTTATAAAGCTTTTAAAAAAATAATACGTATAATTGCCCGCATGCTTTAACCATCCGCCTCTGAGCCGCCGCGCCGCCCGCGCCCCGCCAGCATTTCATTTAGAACGCGGATTGGATGCGTGCGGGCGAACTGGGTAGCGGGTAGCGGGGGAAAATCTTAGTTGTCATTGGCCTAGTGCGGGCTCTTAACAAGCTAATTATTTAAAAATAAAAAACACGACTGACAACCAGGGCTTGCTAACCTGGTTAAAATTCTAAACCAGCTCACTCGATGCGCCATACATTTAAAAAAAGAGCGTTTTAAATCAGTTACGGTTGAGCAAAACCATATATTATTTCTGGTTATGTTCAAAGCGCGATATCATTTCAGTTCCTGTTCAAAATACCGGAAAGACCCAAAACATTTCGCTCTTTTCGACGATCGTGTTCTATCTCGCTCTAACTATGATTATTTCTTACTCTCGCTCGATATAAATCTAACCAATCTACACGTTGAGACTTGCAAATGCGTAAGTGAGATAAAACGCTGAGCGATATACCCGTCCTTGTCACTCACCCGCGCGGGATTAAGTAATTTCCGCTCGCGAGACCGATTCAAAAGGGTTTTCACTCCGATCGTAATGGCCCGAGCGTTACTGCGTAACCAGGTCAAAACACTTATTTTTTAGGTTTTTTATTAACCGGTTTCTTTAACATAAGAAATTATTTCAGCTAAACATTAGCAATATGTGCGTAAATGTAACTGAAAGTAATTATGGGCAGTCACACACAATTTTATTCTGTCTGATATGATAATTTCGGGAATAAAAATTACGAGTAGGGAGTTACGAGTGGGATATTAGAATAGAATAAAAAAGTCCACCCATTTTTTGCTTTACATTTCTGTACCTATTTGTTATCTAATTATCTATTATCTTTTTACTATTTTAGTATGACTGTTGTGCGTTATATCTTTGTTATAAATCCTTACACAAAGTGACTTTAAATATAAGTACAGCTAGGGTCTAGTTTCAAAAACAAACTTAACTTTGCAGTTCGATCCCTAAGATTCATACTGAATTTTTTTAGACTTCCAACAACATATTTACAACTTTACAAGTACTGTTAAATCTTGCTTTTTGTCAAATTTTATAATTTTATGTCAACGGGAAGTACCCCATAGGTTTTAATTGCTGCCTAAAATCGCAAAATATGTGAAAATTCACAACATTTACGGTAATATCTCTTGATCGCGTTGACGTATAATTTTGATTATTTTTTGCAGAAAAAGACCGTGGATCCGAGTATTCAATAATAATTTCAACTTAATACCTTTAAGAGTTCCTGAGAAAAAAAGTTTGACAGACAGATGGACAACAAAGTGATTTTATAAGGGTTCCGTTTTTACCTTTGAGGTACGGAACCCTAAAATTAAGAAAAAATAAATAAAAAAACCCAAAGTGAAAAAAATACCTACATACTTAGCAAGTGAAGCTACTGCATCGTTCGGAAGCTCAAAATAAATCGACTTAGCGTCGAAGCCTGAAAAATGCACTAATGCGGTGCACTGTTTACCCTCCACGGAATATAATTACGCAATTCGGTCTACCTTTTGTTGACAAATGAAAACCGAAATGGGAAAATACTCTTATCGAGTACGTTTAGCTCAATCGATCCTTGGTTTTGTAGTAAATCTCCACTGGCTTTGAGGTTGTATGGCTACACATTTTGGGAAAGACTATTTTACTAGACTACACTGCACCGGTACCAAATTCTCATAAAGTACCGCAAGTACTTTCCGAAAGTTTATATGGAATATTAGCCGCGCCCCGGGCTTCGCTCCCGGGGGAATTTCGGGATAAAAAGTACCCTATGTGCTATTCCCGGTATTTTTCTACCCGTGTTCCAAATTTCATCAAAATACGTCCAGTAGATTTTGCGCGATTGAGTAACAAACATCCTCACAAACTCACAGTCTCCCAAACTCACATCCAAACTTTCGCATTTATATTATTAGAAGGATTTGGTTATGCCCTGAAAAGCCATGATTATAACGTAAGAATGTATTAGTTAGTTTCCAAAACGAGAATTTTGGTTTCGTTAAAACTTCACCAAAAATTCATTTTTTTTGTGTTGAGAAATACTCCGTTAAAATATTTATAAGGAGGTAAGGAGTCAGTTTTTGTTCTTGACCAAGGGAGTTTACAAAATAAACTGAAGGAAACCACAAATAAGAAAATTGTCACCAATTTACAAAATTCCTCGTAAAAACGTCACGCTCCAGACATAGCAAATCACGGCAATTGTTCTAAACTAGACTAAACTAAACTTAACTAGTGGTCCCAGACTTGCGTGTGGTGGCGGATCGGCGTGGGGGCACATTCCGGCCTAATTGGAGATGGACGGATTCATAAATAGAAGCTGTTTTTAGGGTTCCGTACCACAAAAGACAAGCAAATTATTAAAATAATGCACTTCGAGCTAGACAGCTCGTTGTGCGAAATAAAAAACACGACTGACCACTTACATAGCCTATGCCACTCGAAGGAATGCAAGGAATCTAAAAATACCTCTCATATCAAAATCTAATAAGCCGTTCAGGACTGATGGTGAAATAAAGATACATAACATACATGAACCCTAAAACATAACACTCCTTTTTTGGTCTGTCGTGTAAAAACGGAACCCTTATAAGATCAAACATTTTTTCTTAGGAATGGACAAAGGTTTGTATAAAGTTTTTTATGTAAATCATCTATTAGCTGCTTGGCAGTAAAATCGACTCGAATGCCGTGACGGAAACTAGCATGATCGTCGTGCCACACGATACGCATTTGTTTTACACCTGCCGGGCGTCCCATGACGGCTAACTTTATATAAGAACTAGCTTTTGCCGCGTGAATTTCCCACGGGAACAGTGCTTTTTCCCGGGATGAAATGTACCCTATGTCCTTCTCAGTACTTCTAGCTATGTGTATGCGAAATTTCAGGAAGATTGGTTTAGTAGATAAAGCGTGAAGAGGTAACAAACTAACAAATAAACAAACTTTCGCCTTTATAATATTAGTTAGGATTAGAATTTTATCTAATGCTCTAACGCTGGTTGACTGGAAGAGAACCCTACACGGGTTAAGTCCGCCATTGTAAATTTACCATTATATTTAAGTCATTGTTATGTATTTTTACTCATATAAAGATATTACAAACAAACAAACTTTCCACCAACGATTAGGGTTGTTGACTCGAAAAGCATATAATATATTTACAAGATATAAATGGGCAAACAGACAAATTCTAATATAATGCTAGCACCTGCGACAGGTGCAGTAGTAACCGAATAAGGTTAGGACAGTAAGTAGTTAGTAGTACTAGTACTTGTTATTAAATGCTAATAATCATAATTATTATGTTGAGCAAGTATAAAATAGACATTATTGTAAAATTCGAAAATTATAAGGTTTTTTCTCATTTTTTCAATGAACTTTTTATTATGTAGCCTATTATCGTAAAAAGTATCGCATAATTTAAGAAATATATATTTTTTACTACATACTTCTGCAATTCAGGGTTATTTTGAAACCATTGGCCAAATTTTCGCAGCAGATTTGGTTGATGAAATTGAGCAAATCTATATCTAAAAATGAAAAAAAATTTTTTGCTTTCCATACAAATTGGTCGATCAGCTGATGGGACTTAGTATGGAAAGTTAAAATATTATGTTATTCTTTTATTATAAATTTCTTTCGGACGTAGTTGTATTCCAAGAACTGATCATATTGTAAAAATTTGGCCAGTAGTTACAAAATAACCCTGTATATTGAATATTCAGACTAGAAATTACAAAAAAATATATATCACTTTTTTTCTTGATCCTCGCTTAATTAATGTTTGTGAAAATAGAAATTTTGATGTTTGAATGTTTGTTACTCTTTTACGCAAAACTACTGGACTGATTTCGATGAAATTTGGTACACGCATAGAATAAAACTTAGAATAACGCAAAGGGTATTTTTTATCCCGAAATTCACACGGGAGCAGAGCACTGAGGCGCAACTAGCACTTTTTTTTCAGCTTTTGGAATTGCTGCCCCTTATTTCTTCTTCAAAATTTTCGGACATGGATTTTGATAATGAGTACAAACAGTCACACTTATATAACTTAAAAAAAAAAAATATTCGCCAAAAAAATTCGGGTTTTCATTTACTCTGCTGTAAAAACTATCAACCAGACAATAAACGATACCAAATCCCTCCTCCAAGATAAAAAAATTACCAAATCTAGTCTGAACCCTCAAAGTCCATCGAACCCTTTTGGCCTAGAAGGCCACAGATGCATCGGTTTATTTACACGGTGCTTGCATGGTGCATCCACAACGCATCTCATGCTTACACGCGTCAGCCTTGTATAGGGTCAGAACATACATCGAAATACTGACCTCGGTCAACTAGGGTTTTTGTGGACAAAAATTAGTTCGGCCTTTATTTTGGGTATAATTTTTATTACCCAAAAATAAGATTTATGCCGCCTTTTCTACTTGTGCCCATATAAGTGACAATTTTTTTTTTTAATTTGATTGGAGCGAAATTCAGTGGACACACAGATTTTTTTTTTTAATTATATGTCTGTGAGTGTACACGATACCTTCCTTGGCAATGATACCAAATAGTTTGCCATTTCTATGTTGTGTATGTGTTGTTGTATGTTGTTTTGTTGTGTATTTTCTTCTTTATTATGGTGGTTTGTTAAATCTACTATTATAATACGCCAACGTAGTCGACAGACAAACTTTAGCGTTTGGTTATTCGCCTTTTAATTAGTACCAGCTTTTACCCGCGGAAATTTCCCACGGGAACAGTGCTTTTTCTGGGATGAAAGGTACCCTATGTCCTTCTCAATACTTCTAACTATGTGTATGCAAAATTTCAGTAAGATTGGTTCAGTAGATAAAGCGTGAAGAGGTAACAAACAAATAAACGAACTCACTTTCGCATTTATAATATTAGTTAGGATTAGGATTTAAATCCTACTAATCCATACTAATATTATAAATGCGAAAGTGAGCGAAAGTGGATATGAGTTTGTGAGGATGTTTGTTACTCAATCACGGAAAATCTACTGGACGGATTTCAATGAAATTTGGTATACGGGTAGAAAAACACCGGGATTAGCACATAGGGTACATTTTATCCTGAAATTCCCACGGGAGCGAAGCCCCGGGGCGCGGCTAGATAGAACCAACCAAGCTGGAAGCGAGGCCGAAGGCCGAGCTTCCAGCTGGTTGGTTCCCCTATATATATATAGCTGCATTACCACTCACTGACTGACTGATTGACATAATTAGTTTGTTCTACGGAACTCACAACTGGGAAAAAGTAATGATGGGGAAGTGTGCAGAGCAACTACGCTCTGCTACCAGAAAATGTGCGCAGAGCGAATCCGGACAAACGAAGCGGCGGGAAGAATTCTGTACCGGAACTTCACCGGGAAAAAACCACCGGTAAAAATAAGTACCGGGAAAAAATCTCCACGCGGCACCACGTTTGCCCGACTAAAACCTAACTAACTTAACGCAGTCTGCTACCACCGTAGCTTATGAAGGGAGCTACAGGGCCCTATATGATAAGCTAACCTATAAATTAACTACAATTGAACACTTACCAAATTAAATCTTCTTTCTCTTCGGATCCAAACTTGAGTGTCTTCGGGAAGGGGAATTCCTAATCACCCTACCTAACCCTTGAGATCTCAATTCCCCATAACAACTAAATAGATTTCTTCCCGTAGTTTCACTCGGGAACAGCCAGATGTGAACAGCCAGCCACGTTTCACCTCTCACAAGAAAAGGTCACAATAACAGAGTTTTTCACAAACACAAATTCAATAGTTATTTAACAAACAGAAAATTCACAATTATCACTCAAACTAAACAACAAGCAAAAGACGCGAGACCGCTCCGCGTATTAAAATCAAACCGATATCGCCCTGGACAATGCAATGGCGGACCACACGCGACGCCATCCACGCTAGCAGTGTGAGAACCCCAAAACGCCTGGCGGCGATAACAGGAAACGCCTGCGTTTAGTTTTACCCAATATATTACAAACATCCCCCCGTCCCGGTCTGAGAAGCAGACCGCTAGCTTACTCTACGGGAAGGCGGGCGAGAGAGGTCACACCTCTCCTTAAAATCGAACCGTCGACCAACACCTCAGCCACACGCGGAGTGCCATCTCCGCCAAGAATCAAACGTAATATGCGAGCTCGTCGCCAAAGCAATGAGGGCAAATTTGCCTCTTTTAACAATACTAAATCACCCTCCCTGGGAGGCTCAGTCCTGTCTGTCCACTTCACTCTTTGCTGCAGCAAATGCAAATATTCAAGCGACCAGCGACGCCAAAAGTCCTGGCTCATTTGCTGCAACATTTGAAAACGCGACAACCGATATACGCGTTCATCCTTCCACGGGTATTCGGGCAGGGCATTCAACGGCCCTCCCACCAAAAAATGACCAGGGGTGAGAGCTTCCAAGTCATTTGGATCTGGAGATAGCGGACAGAGAGGACGAGAGTTGAGGACCGCCTCAACTTTACAAAACACTGTGGCCAGCTCTTCAAAAGTTAGAGCCGTTTCTCCGATAATGCGGCGGAGGTGGGTCTTTGCGGATTTCACAGCCGCTTCAAAAATCCCTCCCCAATGGGGGCAACTTGGGGGACTAAACTTCCAGGTTATTCCCCTTTGGGCAGCAATTTGACTTAAACTAGTACAATTTTTATCAATAAACACAGAAACATCCTTAAGATAATTTACAGTTCCTTTATAGTTTGTGCCATTGTCAGACCTAATAAGGGAAGGTAGACCTCGACGCGAAACAAAGCGATCCAACGCGGCGACGAAGGCCTCCGTAGTCAGAGCCGATACCACCTCCAAATGGACAGCCTTGGTGGCCAAACAAACAAATACACACAAATAGCCCTTCACAATACGGGCATTACGAAAGGGAGAAGCCTTGATCGAAAAGGGACCGGCAAAATCGGTTCCAACGCCGTCAAACGGCCTCGAAGGTCGGATTCGATCAGCGGGCAAATCACCCATCTGTGGTTGCATCGTGGATGCCTTCAACCTATAACATGCAATACATCGAAACAGGACACTACGGATTGCTCTTCGGGCTGACAAAATCCAAAACTCGCGTTGCAAAATAGCCAACAAAGCATTGCACCCAGCATGGGCGTTACGAATGTGTCGATCAGACACCAAAAGCTGCACCAAGGGTCCGCCCTTGGGCAACAACAGAGGATGGCGAGTCTCATATGGAAGATCCGCCTTCCGGAGCCTGCCTCCAACCCGAAGAAGCCCATCCGAGTCGATGTACGGGTTCAAACGAGCGACCGCGCCCTTCAACTTAGCGCGTCCGTCGCGCAAAATACGAAGCTCTGACTCAAACCGTCCGGTCTGCACGACACGGACCCAATGCAACAATGCGCTCCGGCGCTCTTCTGCACCTGCAATCGGCTCCAACCGCTTTGCCTGTGGGTTTCTACAATTATGTATGAAACGCTTAATCCAACTGGTGACACCCAGAAGCTTATCCAAGCTGCTATACCGAGCAAGTAGCCAATCCGGCTCCGACGTCGTCTCAGCGACTACAGCATGTACACGGAGCCCAGTCAAACTCAAAGAAGTAACATCTGTCTGACAGACAGGCCAAGAAGTTTCTGATCCCATCAGCCACTCTGGACCCCACCAGAGCGGGTGTGACACCAATTCTGGTGCCGTACAACCTCGGGAAGCACAGTCCGCTGGGTTAAGCTCTCCCGGCACATGTCTCCATGTTATATCAATTCCGATATTCTGGATTTGGGAAACCCGATTTCCCACAAAAACCTCCAAGGTATGTGGAGCCGCGCGCAACCATGCAAGCGCGACCTGGCTATCCGACCAGGCGAAGATGTCCCGTATCTCGACCGTGGCCGCCAGCTCACATGCAACGTGATGCAACAATTTAGAGAGAAGGTGAGCTCCACTCAACTCAAGCTTGGGAATAGTCAGCCTAGTCCTGATGGGGGCGACCTTGCTCTTCCCTAACAAAAGCGAGACATTGACCCGGCCATCGGCGTCAACTGCCCGCATATAGACTGACGCGGCGTAGCCTCGCTCCGACGCGTCACAAAAGCCATGCAGGCTGGCTCGATATTTCCCGGGGGCAATATTCGACGAGGCAAGGCAATCCGATTGACTTCCTTAATCGATGAAAACAACTCGAGCCAATCATCCAATGGAGAGCCAAACAGCGGCTCGTCCCACGAGACGCCCAAAGTCCAAAGTCTCTGAAGAAGACACTTTGCAGAGAATATCACTGGACTGATCCAACCGCTTGGATCAAACATACGAGCTATTACGGACAACACCGTTCTCTTAGTCCAGACCTTTGGTATTTCCAAGTCCACTTGGAATGTAAAAATATCGGTTAGCGGCTGGTACTGCATGCCCAGCACCGCTATCCTGTTGGGATCATCCACATCCTCAAACAGGTGAGGGTTCTGTTGGTGATCCTCCGGGATCCCTTCTAGAACTTTAGGCTCATTAGACAACCACTTACGTAGCTCGTAGCCACCTGTCTTCAATATTTCAATCAATTCATCCCGCAGTAGGAGGGCCTCCTCAATACTTTGGGCTCCGGTGCACACGTCATCAACATACAAGTCACGTGACAGCACGGAAGCCCCACGGGGAAAGCGGATCCGTTCCCGCTCTGCCAATTCAAGCAATGATCTGATGGCGATATAGGGACTAGATTTCAAACCATACGTGTTTGTGTTGAGTTCATACACCGTCACAGGATCCTCAGGGCGCTCACGCCAGAGTATCAACTGGAATCGCCTGTCCTCAGGATGTATGACTGTCTGGCGGAACATCATCCGGATGTCCGCACCAAAAACCACTTGATGTCTTCTAAAGTTCAAGATGATGTCAATTATATCCCTATGCAATTTGGGACCTGAATGCAAACATAGATTCAACGAAACTCCGTTCGAAGTGGGTGCGGACCCATCAAAGACAGTCCGCAACTTGCCCGTTGAGGCCTTCACCACCGCGTGGTGGGGCAAAAAATAATGCTCAGTTGAGCTCCAATCAACTCGAGCCGGAGACATGTGACCCAAATCCTCGTACTCGCGCATAAATTCTATATATTTATCGCGAAGTACGTGGTCACGCTGCATGCGTCGCTCCATGGACAGCAGTCGTTTCTCCGCAAGCGCCCTACTTTGCCCTAGGCTAGGACGAGAGGCAACAAAGGGTAACCTAGTTACAAACCGACCGGAGGGCAACCTCTCCGTGGTCGATCGAAAAAGGGCTTCGCACTCAGCGTGTTCCGGATCCATCCTGGAACTCATAGGTGGCTCCTCCACCTCCCAAAACCTTTGCATGGTCTTGGCCAAGGACGCAGATGCGACAACCGGTGGCTCCTCCGCGGTGCCATTATCAAACACAGGGCCCATCAGGGCAAAACCAAAAATCGTAGACACTGCCATCAGTGAAGACGAACCCAGAGCCTTCTGTGTACCCAACAAAATCCAACCCAATACGTCCGAGCCCAGGAGCAAGTCCACTGGGCCGGGATGAAAGACAAAGGGGTCGGCCAAATCCAGACCCGAAACCAAAGACAACACACCCGGCGGTATGTCTGTCGAGGGGTGCCAACCCGCAATGGTATCCATTACCATAGCCGAAGTCGTGATCCTCATTGTGGAGGACTTCAGCGAAGAAAAGGTGACAAGTGTCTGGCCCGTCAGACACTTCACTTGTATGCCACCAACTCCAAGAAGTGGCACAGGCGAGTCTTCCACGACTAAACCTAACTGGCGTGCCACTCGAGTGGTAACCAAACTGCTTTGAGCCCCTGAGTCCAACAGAGCTCTCAAATTAATGGCTTCCCCCCACGACCCCATACGCGGACCACCGCGGTAGGGAGCAGAACCGTCCGCGGCTCTGTCCCAGCAAGGGAGCAAGCTAGTTACGGGCTCCCCACTCTCTCCAAACCAGGGGCGCGCCACTGACCCGGATAATATGGCGGGCGAGTGCACATCCCCATCTGAGGGGGCAGAACCCGCGGCCCGGCCATACATATGGTACGGCGGGTGGTACTCCAGCCGTGGGTACTCGTGCAGCGGCGGAGAAAACCGCTGCGGCTGCATGTGTTGGGCATTGGTAACCCGCGTGGAGGGGGGTGTCCCCACTCTCACGTCCGGTCTAGGGCCCCCGCCCATGGGGGCCCTATCCGGGGCCTGGCCAGCTACATACTGGCCATGACCTTGGGGCGCGTGGTCCCGGTCCGCCAAGACCCGCGCAGGTACGCGACCCCCCTCCCGAGGGGGGTGCGACGAGCGAAGCCGCGTCCACCGTCCGATGGTGGGGGCTTCGCGCAGGAGCGCCCCGCCCATAGGGGACCCCTGCCTCAACAACCGGGGGCCATCCCCGTTCCGGTTCATGCAGAGCATCACGTGGTGCAGCCCACGGCATGCACTGCATGGTATGGCTCTGGGACAGTCACGTGCATAGTGACTGCCCAAACAATAAAAGCAAAGTTCATGCCGCTTTGCCATGCGGCGCCTATCTTGTACTGGCAGTCTCTGCCAGTCCCTGCATTGCAGCAGGCTGTGGCCCATCCGGCCACATTGCAGGCAGTCCGCGTCCCCCGCGACTGCTGCCGTGTGTGCAACCCGCACACCAGCTCCACGCGGTGGCGGTTGCCGTCCCTGTTGGGGCTTCCTCGCCATGAGGGTTCCAAGGGCCTACGTTCAGGCGCTCTGGATGGCGCTGAGTCCGTCATGGTATTCTCAGCCGCCCGTGCCTCAAACTCCAAAAACTTCACCAAGTCAGTGAATGTTGGTAGGGTGGTGCTATCCCGTTCCGCATTCTCGCGCTCAAATCGCGAGCGAATGTCATTGGGTAATTTGCCCAATACAATGTGCACCAGCAAAAAGGACCATTGGTCCACCGGCAGCCCCAGTGTGCGGAGCGCGTTACAGGCCACTGTAACGGGCGTGAGCAACTGCAGGCGCAACTGTGCCCTGTTGGCCACCTTGGGCAGGGCCATCAACTGTGCGGCGTGCGCATCCGCTAACAAACGTAAATTTTGGTAGCGGGAGTTCAATAACTCCCAAGCCGTATCGTACTGGTCGTCCTCCACCCGGAGGTGCTGGATGAGCGACCGCGCTTCATCCTCCAGAGTGGAGAGGAGGTAGGCCATCTTCTGGGCCTTCGACAAATCCTGTCGTGCTACGACCAGGGACTCAAACATATTTTTATATGCCACCCACTCCTCCATCCTACCCCCAAAGTGGGACAGCTGAAGGGTGGGGAGCCGACCAGTAACCGCTGGTCCTTCCTGTCTAACAGGTGTGCGAGGGGCTGGTCCGCCAGCCTGTCTCGCCCTTATTGCGGTCACCGCCTCCGCGATATCATCGTGCAGACTCAGGATCTGGTCCATGTCCGCCATGTGACCTGCGTAGACCTCCGGGGTAAGATCGGCTTCGGTAAGCGCCGCCATGGCCGCTTCCGCGCTAATCAATCGTGAGTGGAGGTGATCCGCTCTTAGCAGTATGGCGCCCTCCCTGTCCTTCCGGGACAGGAGTCCTCCGGCCGTCACAAACCATCTCAATTCGTTGGCGAGTGTCGCCCTAGCATTGGAGGCCTTCGCCATCGCGTCAAGTCACAAACAAAAAATAACAAAAGGTAAATAAAAAACAACAAAATCAAGCAACTACACGAAGAACCGCGGTAGGTATGAGAATGGCACAAACCCGGAACGCACGGTACAAACCGCAAACAAATACAAAAAAGGTTACAAATATTCTTATACAAACAAACTAAGAAAAATCTAATAATTTTTACAAACAATTAATTATTTTTTACAAACGAACAAATAGAGGGTAGATAAACTACGCTCTGCTACCAGAAAATGTGCAGAGCAACTACGCTCTGCTGCCAGAAAATGTGGCAGAGAGAATCCGGACAAACGAAGCGGCGGGAAGAATTCTGTACCGGAACTTCACCGGGAAAAAACCACCGGTAAAAATAAGTACCGGGAAAAAATCTCCACGCGGCACCACGTTTGCCCGACTAAAACCTAACTAACTTAACGCAGTCTGCTACCACCGTAGCTTATGAAGGGAGCTACAGGGCCCTATATGATAAGCTAACCTATAAATTAACTACAATTGAACACTTACCAAATTAAATCTTCTTTCTCTTCGGATCCAAACTTGAGTGTCTTCGGGAAGGGGGAATTCCTAATCACCCTACCTAACCCTTGAGATCTCAATTCCCCATAACAACTAAATAGATTTCTTCCCGTAGTTTCACTCGGGAACAGCCAGATGTGAACAGCCAGCCACGTTTCACCTCTCACAAGAAAAGGTCACAATAACAGAGTTTTTCACAAACACAAATTCAATAGTTATTTAACAAACAGAAAATTCACAATTATCACTCAAACTAAACAACAAGCAAAAGACGCGAGACCGCTCCGCGTATTAAAATCAAACCGATATCGCCCTGGACAATGCAATGGCGGACCACACGCGACGCCATCCACGCTAGCAGTGTGAGAACCCCAAAACGCCTGGCGGCGATAACAGGAAACGCCTGCGTTTAGTTTTACCCAATATATTACAAACAGGAAGTGTGGAGGGGAGGACTGTAAGGTCGAGAAAAATACGAAAGTGGAACTTGGAGCAGTTCCGGACTGATCGGGGGTACTGCCCGCGGAAACCATAATAGAGAGGTGGGGGGTGCTCGACCAAATGTCATAGAGGACCCTGGGCAACGACCACAGCCGGCGGTAGTCTATGGTTTTTTTGACTTTTTTTTTCTCCATACTAAATTTTGTTTTTTCATACAAACTTTCTTGGGGATTTTGGGGGGGGGAAACGGACTCGTAGACATTTACCGTCATAGACAATTTTTTATGTTGAGACCGTGGGACCCCCAAACTGACAGGTTTTTTTTTTCAAAATTTTTTTCGAAGAGTTTTGTATGGGCCAGCCAAGTCACCAGCCGGGGAGCCGAGGCCGAAGGCCGAGGCTCCGCGGCAAGCGAGGCCGAAGGCCGAGCTGCGTCTAAATCGAGGGCTGGGGGGGGCAGGAGCGAGGCCGAAGGCCGAGCTCCCCCCTTCCAAGCCGCGCAAGCGAGGCCGGAGGCCGAAGCTTGCGCCCGCGAGGCCGCAGGCCGAGCTGCGTCCAGGCGAGGCCGAAGGCCGAGCTCCGTCTCGTGCGAAAAGAATTGGGCGAGGCCGAAGGCCGAGCCATTCATGGATGACGTGATGATGACAACTCATACCTCAAGTCACCAGCCGGGGAGCCGAGGCCGGAGGCCGAGGCTCCGCGGCAAGCGAGGCCGCAGGCCGAGCTGCGTATATGAATCCGAGAGGCGAGGCGAGGCCGGAGGCCGAGCCCCTCCTCCAGCCGGGGCAAGCGAGGCCGAAGGCCGAGCTTGCGCCGCCAGCGAGGCCGTAGGCCGAGCTGCGTTTTAACAGCAAAGAGCATAAGGCAAAGTACTCTTTCGGCTCTTCACCTAATCCCAACCGACAACATTTCTTTGTAGATGACTTTTTCATTATTTCCCAAACTTTTATTCATGCAATCGGAACTGCAAAAAAAATATTGCCCTGCACAGCACGCGAGGTGCTTGCACCTCGCGCAGCCACCAAAAACTAGTTCGAACCAACCAAGCTGGGAGCGAGGCCGAAGGCCGAGCTTCCAGCTGGTTGGTTCCCCTATATATATATAGCTGCATTACCACTCACTGACTCACTGACTGATTGACATAATTAGTTTGTTCTACGGAACTCACAACTGGGAAAAAGTAATGATGGGGAAGTGTGGAAGGGGTGAGGAGGCACCGGGAAAAATACGAAAGTGGAACTTGGAGCAATTCCCGACTGATAGGGGGTACTGCCCGCGGAAACGATAATAGATAGGTGGGGGGTGCTCGACCAAATGTCATAGAGGACCCTGGGCAACGACCACAGCCGGCGGTTGTCTATGGTTTTTTTTACTTTTTTTTTTGTTCATACTAAATTTTGTTTTTTCATACAAACTTATTTGGGGATTTTGGGGGGGAAAACGGACTCGTAGACTTTTACCGTCATAGACAATTTTTTATGTTGAGGCCGTGGGACCCCCAAACTGACAGGTTTTTTTTTTTTTTCGAAATTTTTTTCGATGAGTTTTGTATGGGCCAGCCAAGTCACCAGCCGGGGAGCCGAGGCCGAAGGCCGAGGCTCCGCGGCAAGCGAGGCCGGAGGCCGAGCTGCGTTTAAATCGAGGGCTAGGGGGGGCAGGAGCGAGGCCGAAGGCCGAGCTCCCCCCCCCAAGCCGCGCAAGCGAGGCCGGAGGCCGAAGCTTGCTACCCGCGAGGCCGCAGGCCGAGCTGCGTCCAGGCGAGGCCGAAGGCCGAGCTCCGTCCCGTGCGAATAGAATTGGGCGAGGCCGAAGGCCGAGCCATACATGGATGACCTGATGACGACAACTCATACCTCAAGTCACCAGCCGGGGCAAGCGAGGCCACAGGCCGAGCTCCGTCCTCGTGCGAAAAGAGCGAGGCGAGGCCGTAGGCCGAGCCGCTCCCCCCCACTATCTCTTTGACCAATGAAGCGGCTATACAAAGTAGCGAGGCCGCAGGCCGAGCCCTTCCCCCCTTCCCATTTTTTATTAAAAAGAGAGGTGTGAGGCCGTAGGCCGAGCTAAGTGGCGAGGCCGCAGGCCGAGCCCTTCACCCTTTTCCTTTTTTTTTTATTAAAATGGTGGTGTGAGGCCAAAGGCCGAACTAAATGGCGAGGCCGTAGGCCGAGCCCTTCCTCCCCTTCCTTTTTTTAAATAAAATAAGGGATGTGAGGCCGTAGGCCAAACTTAATGGCGAGGCCGAAGGCCGAGCCCTTCGCCCCCTTCCATTTTTTTTAAATAAAATAAGAGTTGTGAGGCCATAGGCCGAGCTAAGCGGCGAGGCCGCAGGCCGAGCCCTTCACCCCTTCCCTTTTTTTATTAAAATGGTTGTGTGAGGCCGAAGGCCGAACTAATTGGCGAGGCCGTAGGCCGAGCCCTTCCTCCCCTTCCTTTTTTTAAAATAAAATAAGGGATGTGAGGCCGTAGGCCGAACTTAATGGCGAGGCCGTAGGCCGAGCCCTTCCTCCCCTTCCTTTTTAAAAATAAAATAAGGGATGTGAGGCCGTAGGCCGAACTTAATGGCGAGGCCGAAGGCCGAGCTCCTCCCCAGCCGCGCAAGCGAGGCCGCAGGCCGAGCTGCGTCCAGGCGAGGCCGAAGGCCGAGCTCCGTCTCGTGCGAAAAGAATTGGGTGAGGCCGAAGGCCGAGCCATTCATGGATGACGTGATGATGACAACTCATACCTCGAGTCACCAGACGGGAAGCCGAGGCCGAAGGCCGAGGCTCTCGAGGCAAGCGAGGCCGCAGGCCGAGCTGCGTATATGAATCCGAGAAACGAGGCGAGGCCGGAGGCCGAGCCCCTTCTCCAGCCGGGGCAAGCGAGGCCGAAGGCCGAGCTTGCGCCGTCAGCGAGGCCGTAAGCCGAGCTGCGTTTTAACAGCAAAGAGCATAAGGCAAAGTACTCTTTCGGCTCTTCACCTAATCCCAACCGACAACATTTCTTTGTAGATGACTTTTTCATAAATTCCCAAACTTTTTTTCGTGCAATCGCAACTGCACGGTTTTAATGCCCCTGCACTGCACGCGAGGTGCTTGCACCTCGCGCAGCCACGCAAAACTAGTTTACAATATAAGTATGGAAGTGTAGACTCGATTGAAAGCACACGCAACCCTTGCTGTCGCTACAAAAGCTCAATGAGATGTAAGCTTCGATTGGGCAATAACATGTCGCAGGTGATCACAGCGCTCCGGCGAGCGAGCTTCAAAGCGAGCTTTATCAATTTTCAGCGATTCACAATTTCATATTGGGTTGATGAACTAGAAAAAGGTTAGGGGAATAATTTGGTAGCTTTTAATTTTTCTATTGGCAGCGATTGTTTCATTTTGTTACATAGATGAATGATATATAATGTTTGTAGGACTAAATGATCGGTATACTTAGATAAACAGTCTAGAGACAGCTGAAATTTAAAAATAATGTCAGACGGAACACCGATTTCCTAGAAATTCTAAACTGAATTAACTTTATTAGAATCATGTATATAATATCCAGCTAAACAATTACATAACACCCTTACTCCTGCACTTGGCACCGACTTCACCTCATTCAGTAGGTAGAATGCTAATACATTTTTCTTTATTGTTATTTCATGATTTTAAGTTTTATGATGGAAGTCGGTTCATTTTTTTTGGAAAAAAGTTTTATTTATCAAATAGACACTAAAACTACATCTGTTTGTATTCATTTTAGACATCCGATCAATAAGTATAATTAATTATTTACATTAAGTTTTTTTGTATTTTTTTTTGTTGAAATTACGTATGATAAAAATATTTATCGATGCTCTGAGAGGAGTAGAATTTTAATTTGGATAAGGAACGGTTAAAAAAATATATAAAAATTACATTATAAAAAATATTTTGTACGGTACGACTTACAATTTTTCTCTTTATTTTAATTTTTAAACTAAATATTTTATTTGTAGTTGAATCATTAAATATTATTTAATAAAAATAAGTTTATTTATAGAAAAAAAAAAACAACTTATTACGAACTGTTTGAAGGCTTAAATTAACGAACTTAAAAATTGTTCCCAGCATAATAAACTAAAAGATTTCACAAACTGACCTACGTCAAGTGGGGACTGGTTCTGCTCAGAAAAAAGAAGTCAGTGAACTTGAGGTACTTAATACATACACACACACATATACACACGGCATCCAACGGGATTTCGGCACACATGTGGCTGATATCTGATTGGCGCAGGAGGTGTTGACATTCGGGGATTTATCCTGAGATTATTAAAAATGACAGCAAGTGTGAAACCGGTTTTTTGTTCAATACCGAATATTTGAAAAACGAATATTTATGAAACTTGACTTAAATCTAATTTATTGACTTTATTTTGATCACTGATTAAAAATTTAAGTTTTTATTTGCATAAGAATGAATTGGTTCTAAATTTGGATAACTGAAAAAAATCAAACTAAAATATTTGTTTTATTTGCTCTTCTACTGTTTTTGTAATTAAATTATTTGTAACTCTTTGTTCTTTCGTTTTTATAATATACTCTTTTCAATTTGTAATTAGGTTTGTTATTTTATTATATAGTTCTTAGAATTGTTAGGCATTATTCGTGAGGTAAAAAATATAAATAACTCTGTTCAAACATCTTCCTATTTTACGTCTTAACTCCTATTTAGCATTCATATCGACTTCTCCCCGCTCCATTGCCCTCCCCTTCGCACAATCAAACTCTTTTTCCATCACATGACAGGTTCATGCCAAGTCAACTACGATTGATTGTTGCTGTTTGTTAATTAAACAACTGTTACAGGTAGTTAACCGTTTTTGTGGGCTATTGTAACGTTTTGAGTTATCGCTAACAACGCTGCCTGCGTTGTAGAAATGATAATTAGATGGCGATGAAACTAGATCATCTTTTTCTTGTAAATAATTATCGTAATAAAAGCGCTAATAACAAGGAACCTATGAGACTTTATTTAAAAAAACTAAAGTAATTTAAATTTTAAAAAGAAACGTTGAAAGGAAATCAATTTTGCTTCATCTCCATAAATTAAAATTTATTTTTTTATTTTCTTTTCTTCATATTTTAATACCATATTACCATAATTTATCAACTAAGTACTTTATGTAACAAACGACTAATTGAAAAAAGCGTTCATTCCTTCTATATTTTCTAATGTCCGAAAATATAATAAGTATCTAGTAGGTATTGATTTTGAGCAAATACGCCCTTTTGGCCGGTAACAAAGAAAAATTATTCGTTTTCGTACGATACCGGTTTTTTTTTCTTACGCAACACAGTTATTTTTTTGTAACTGGTGTCGGTAGTGTAATTAATTTTACTTATAATAAGTGACTACGTATTATCATGGCGTCGTTACTATACAGAATATACTTAACATACTTAAAAATAGTCATTTATTTCAGATGTCAATCCATAATTTTGTTAGTAACATATTAATAGAGATTTAATTCAACGAACAAATCTCACGACATATCCTCAGACTCCACGACCGTGTGGAACAGACTGTGACACATCGGCGGGCTCATGTCCCCAAATTGCATATTCTGGTGCATGCCCGATGCAACGATTTAGTGTTTTATTTATAACCTTTTTAACATGAAACTTGTTGCGCGGGACATGGTTTCTGTGGGTTTTTATTGGACTGCATTTGGAAGTTTCATTCGTATTAGCATGGTTAAATTGATTTACGGAAAAGTAGCTGCTTATTAAGTACGCTTTCTTAGATAACTTTTGTCGTTAATGCGTAAGATTAAAAAGAAAATGTTAAAATTAGTTATCTAAAAAAAACTTTTTATAACTTAACGGTAAATCATATTTACATAAAAAATTAAAAAATATTTTTGGAAATTGTTTTGCGAATTACTTTTCTGACCACATAATTATTTTAATGAAAACTTGTGGATCACCCATCATTATTTCTTTATAATTAGCTCTTTGTTGTATTAAACTATTTTTTATTAAGAAATATTTTTTAAATGGCATTATTTTTCATATTTCCTGTGCTTGGTTCTTGGTTCAAACAAAAAAGGCATTCCATCAAGATTATTCGAGATACAAAATATCGCCGCGCGCGCAGCAAATTCGTCGCGGCCTTGGCGGCGGTCGACGACTCGCGAACGTTTTTATTCGCGAAAGGCTAAGGCATAAAAATTGTTCGGCGTAAGTAAATGTCAAGTCAAAATTTGATTTTGAAAAGCTTGGATTCACCGTGTTAGTTTTAACTTGTAGAAATTGATATTGCTCTGTGCTTGTAGATCTAATTTGATTTTACATCAAACTAAGTTTTTATATTAGTAAACAGGTAGATAGCTATCTATCTACTTGTTTACTAATTTAAAAAAAAACGTACCTAGTTATGTTTAGTCTTTTTTTTCTAAATTTTGAAAAAATAATGTGTCTTATTTTTGTCCAAACAGGCCTCTAGTCATCAAAAACATTTTTATCAAAATAATTGTCCAATTTTTTTTTATTTATGGTTTTATCGACTCACAATCATTCGACAAACCGGTATCGCCGAACGCAGCCAACCGTCGTTTCTATTCTAATAAATAAAATTTAAAATGCAACTAAAAAAGCTAGGCGGCCAAACTGACTCCACCCTGAAGGTCGTTGGCCTTAGAAGCGTCATTCTTATATCGGCCGCATTTTGGCCGTACGAAACAGAGGAAGTCTCCCCATCCCTCTCGCACCCATTACGGCTTCCATTCATTTTCGTGTGCGTGATGAATACCGATTATCTCATTCACCGCATTCGCTTTTTGAAATTTTACACATACGTAAGAGATGTCATTGTGTGCGTCAACACAAAAATTATCTGTTTTGCGCTTTGTCGTGAATGCAAAATTATCGCTCGTATAAAAATAAATTTCTTTGAAATGTTACTTTTAAATTGTGAACGCGAGCACACATCAGCATTTAGTTGCGTTTATGTTATGTATTTATGTAACAATGATACCATTCCAATGTTTTTGGTTGTGGTAGGTCGTGGTTTGGTACGCTTGCGCATGTGTGCGCGCATACGTGTTTGGGGCATCTAATTTCGAACCGGATTCCGCCGGTTTTTTATTTTTCGTTTATTGTTCTTCGTTTTTATTGGTTTAAAAATATTCGGTTTCGTTTATAGTTTTGGAATTTGCATTCGATTTGAAGTAAATAATAACGCCCATTCAATAATTATTCCTATACCTACCTATAACTGATATTACTAATATCGGTTTAACTTAGAAAAGTACCTACCAATATATGTTAGTTATTTCCACGAAATAATTTTAAAATGTTCACAACTTAAATATTTAGAATAGAATGTTTTTGTTACCTAAATATTTAAGTAGATCATTCTTAATCAGGTCCTTGATGAAACCCAAAAATAAATTGGTAGGTTCCCATAATTTTACTTTATATCATAAAATCACTTCAGAATTTGTGTAAATACACTCCTTTATAAGTTAAATTAGTTCAAATAACCAGTACAATTTGTGAAAAAAATATATAATACTTACCATTTAAAAACATCACGTAATAAAACCTAGTTTTCTTCACTGTAAATTTATTTACTTTTTCTTATATAGAATATAATTTAAGTTTAATTTTAAGTTAGTTTTAGATTGTCAATTAACTACTGTTAACGAAAACATAATAAACATACATTTCGATGTTAAGATACATAAAATCTAAACCCCAAGGTGTTTGACCGCTGCAATAAGACGACTTCGCTTCCCGTCACCTGCCGATAGAAAAAGCGCAAGCGAGGGTCACCATGTCGTCCAAGAAAATTGGGATTAATTTTCGAAAAATGGGATTAATTTAAGAATATTTCTGTTAAATATTCCTGTTGACTATGATCTAGTAAAAGCACTCTACGTGCTATTATGTGTACCTTTTATTGGAATCCATCGAGTAAACTTTTAGCGACGAGTTTCACAAATTTCAGTTCTGGTAATATTAGTAGGAGGCACTTTTCAACAAAGATACCAAAGTGACAAATATTTCAGTGCTTTGAGTGCAAAAATTGGTATCGATTGGTTTCAGGTTTGATAATACCGGTTTTTCAAATCTCTCTGAGATTAGCATTGAGAAAAACGTTCGCAATATTAGCTTTACAATATTGATTATTCCTACCTAGGAGGTATTATAATGAGGATTGTTTATTTATTTATTTATTTATGGAAGATTTACAGCTTACATTAAAAAATAGTAATAATATAGCTAGGAAAATGATAATTACAAATCTTCACAAATAGATTGAAATTTTAAACACTGTATGAGTGCTCACAAAAGGAAATTATTTAAACACATATACAAAACGGGGAGTAGATATGAAAATTAAATATTATTAAATACTAAATGTTTAACTCAACGATATAGGTACATTTGCATTGCAATGTGTAAGTAATTATTTTAATGCTCAAAAAATTTACCTAACTTAATTATAATTGTTACTCAATCACGCAAAATCTAAATTAAATCGATTAAATTTGGGACACGGGTATAAAAACACCGGGAGTATCACATAGCTTCATTCATTAAAATTCCCATAGTTGCGAAGCCCTGAGGCGTAACTAGTACACCATATATCTTAAGTACATTAGTAATCTCAAGTTTACATCAGTTTTAAAAATAAAACTAAAAACGACGTTAGGTAAACAGCTGCCATCTTGCGGAAAGAGCCTGAACTGACGGTTACAGCACAGATTACTAAATAGTTACTCGCTTACAGTTTAATATTGGAATCCCAGAAAAATATCATGTGTAAAGAAAAATACCATTCATATTTTTACCCCAAAAAAAATTAAATCCTGGTAACCCTCCTTATCGAAACCGGTCCTAGACTCATAGATACCGATTTTAGAATTAGTTTCAGAGCTATAATGAACGGTTATCGTTATTTTAATTGGGTTTTTATTCATACGATTAAAGTTCGGCGCTTAATGAGAGGATATTTTTATTTTAATTAGAACCGAGTGTTCCCACGGATATTATTGTGGCTACTAACTGTGCCCCGTGGCTTTGCTGACATGGGAAGGGAGTTTGTTTGTCTGTTACCTCTTCACGCTTTATCTACTGAACCAATGTTCCTTAAATTTCGCATACACATAGTTCGAAGTACTGAGAATAGGGTACTTTTCATCTTTCAGGAAAAAAGCACTATTTTCGGGAAGGATACTAGATTCATTACAGCCGTCGCAATCATGTAGGTTACCTATTATCAAAGATAGATTTTTTTTAAATCCGATATTTAGGTTGGTCCAAAAAATTGACGCATTGACGTTTCAAATCAATCAATTTCTTTGTACATAATATCTCGATGACTAGCTGCGCCCCGGGGCTTCGCTCTCGTGAGAATTTCGGGATAAAAAGTACCCTATGTGCTATTCCCGGTATTTTCTACCCGTATACCAAATTTCATCGAAATCCGTCCAGTAGATTTTGCGTGATTGAGTAACAACACTCACCTCACATCGAAACTTTCGCATTTAGTATAATATTATTAGAATTTCTTTCTTTTTTTTCTTCTTCTAATCAATCAATAATCATTGCTGTTAAAAGTAATTACAATAATATATATTTGGGATAAAAAAAACCCTGTAACAAATTAATCAGAATCCGCCCAGTAGATTTGTGTGTCGAAGTAACAAAATTCCTTCCAAAATATACTTGCAAACAAATATACATATAAGAACGATTAATTGGTAAAATACCCACTTGCTAGGGTTCCTTTGTAGTTAAAAAAAACAATTCCTAATTAACTGCGTAGCGAAGGGTCGTTGCCCTATTTCCCCTAGATTAGCGGGATGGCGGGAAAAACAAAAATGGCGTTTAGTATTGTGTAACTAGCACAAAGGGTGGCAGTGGGCCGAATCCACCAATAGCCAAGCCTCATAGACATGGGACCACGGACTGATAGCAAGAAGCGCTTAATAGATCTATTTAGCGCTTTTTTGTAGGTTAAATTTATTTTTGGCCAGATGTTATTCCGACTAGACTACTTCTCCACAACAATTGTTATGAAGATGGACTTAATTTATAGTAAAACTAGCTTTTGCCCGCGGCTTCGTCCGCGTAAACTTCCCCGGGAACAGTGCTTTTTCCCGAGATGAAAGGTAACCTATGTCCTTCTGAGTATTTCTAACTATGTGTATGCGAAATTTCAGGAAGTTTGGTTCAGTAGATAAGAGGTAGAGGTAACAAACAAACTAACTCACTTTCTCATTTATAATATCTCTCTCTCTCTCTCTCTCTCAGCCGAAAGACGTCCACTGCTGGACAATGGCCTTCCCCAAGGATTTCCACAACGACCGGTCCTGCGCTGCCCGCATCCATGCGCATCCCGCGACCTTCACCAGGTCGTCGGTCCACCGAGTGGGAGGCCTGCCAACACTACGTTTTCGGGTTCGTGGTCGCCACTCGAGAACTTTTCTTGCCCCAACGGCTATCTGTTCTACGAGCTATGTGCCCCGCCCACTGCCACTTAAGTTTCGCGATTTTGCGGGCTATCGGACGGACAACAAAGTGATCTTATAAGGGTTCCGTTTTTGCATATTGAGGTACGGAACCCTAAAAATTAAAAAAAACTGCATCCGTTCATACGGTATCATTGGTTATTATTTCGCCCTTAAAGCTGCTTTATTTATCTAGGCAGCGCTTTTCGCTTAGGGGTGCGTTTCCTCCCCTAGTCCGCATCTACGTAGCATCCCGTTAGCCCACGGTAGGTACTTTGATGAATTGCCCCATGTACCTTTATATGCCGGTCATTGAACCCAGAATGAAAACAGGCCCACAATGCTAAGGATTTATTATTTTTTTTAGACCATCGAGCTGACATTTTTATGGAGATGACATATTTTTTTCTAAGCGAACCTTGGAGTTGAGTGGTTGGTAAATAAAAGGAAATTCTTTATTTATGGGCTTTTACATAAGAATCTATATTACCAGGGCGTTTAGCCAAAGTTACATTTGATTCGTAGCGATCCAATATCTAAATTAGTATCTACTTTCGTTTCTTCAGATAACGAAAGCCAAATTTATGGAAGTGAGCAATTAAACAATTCGTTACTCTATGGTTTCGCTTCGTTTTCTCTACGAACTTGCTATGACGATGGCGATCGACCACGTGATTTAGCGCGGCCTTATGTCAATTATCGTTTTCGAATTTAGTTTTCGTTTTCAAATTCTGACTTTATCTAAAGGTCCAGGTGGGCCATCCTTTCAGTGCTTGTTGATAAATGACGAGGTGCCCTTTCCTTCCGACTGGGACCTACCTGGGGGGCCACTTTAGCATTACGCGACAGGTTAGAGCCCTCTGAAGCCCGAGGCTTCGTATCCGTATAGCTACGCTCCTGCTATTTATTTTTAAACGCCTTATACCTAATCTTGCTTTCGACAATGTAGACATTGTAGACGAATTAAGTACGCCTCACTAAACTGGTATGGTAGACTAACGTAAGAACATATTCTTACGTTATATTATTATACGTTACAATTCGGGTTTTCCTGTAGAAATTTTGAGATGAAAGTACCCATAGTTCACATCATTATCATCCACAGCCTTTCGTAACCCAATTCTGGGTTAGGCCTCCTTCTGTCTACGCCAACCTTCTTTGTCCTGTAGTAATAGTTCACATAATGATACTACTTATCATTAACAAAATTACAGTATAAGAAGTTAGTACAGTATTGAAAGCTGATGACGTCAACTCCTTTCCCGAACCTCAATGTTTTCCCACAGCTTTGCGTTTAGAATGAGTGGAAATGTTTTGTAATTTATTAATACGGGAAAAACGAGGCCTATGTTTAGTACAGAGGCTGATTTGCCACAATTAGTTGTTTAAAATTAAAAAAATGTAGTTTTTTTCTAACGAGTGTATTGTAAATGTTGACGTGCGTAAGGAAAATAACGGAGCTTCGGTTTAAATTTATTAATTGGCTGTTGTCTATTCTATTTATTTTTATTAATTACAAGCTTTTGTCCGCGGCTTCGCCCGCGTAATTTTCCCAAGGAAACAGTGATTTTTCTAGGGGTGAAAGGTACCCTATGTCCTTCTCAGTACTTCAAACTATGTGTATGCGAAATATCAGGAAGATTGGTTCAGTAGATAAAGCGTGAAAAGGGTAACAAACAAACAAACTCACTTTTACGTTAGGATTACGACCTAAGACAGGTGGGGTTTTGCCCAGCAGTGGACATGTTATAGCTGTTTAAAAAAGGCAAATAGAGAATAAAAATAACTTACATAATATTTCCCCCATATTGTCGTAAATTTATCGCAATAGTTTTTTTTAGATGAAAACTTAATCAACCTCATAAAACATAAAGTACTTCACTAGTAGTACTATTAGTAGTCACTTTACGATAAAAAATCCTTCTTTTAACATGATTTTTCATTTTTAATTTAAATATAATTAATTTTGTTTTAATTTTTTCAGGGATTATCATTATATTTCAGGGATATTAATGTCATTAAAAAAAATACTGTCCGCAAAATTGACAACGCACACAGGCACAAAACCAGTAGAATCGCTAACGCCAACTAGTTTTTTTAAGAATTAACAACTTATTCACAGGTTTACAGTTACAGGTTCCTCTGGATACCTAGTTCAGGCACCAGTTCTCCACAGCAGATTAATTTGTAAGTGTGTATGTACACTGTACAAAACTTAATTTTATTTTAGACTAGCTGTCGACCGCGGCTTCGCCCGCGTGAGTTACGCTTAGATGAAAAGTCTTTTTGTGTTCCAAACAGTTTCAGATGTTTCGGATCTTCGATTTTTATACGTCTACAGAAAATGCTCATCAGATTATTCAAGATTTGCTAAGGCTCCATTTCCATATATATTATAGTGTAGCTGGTCTCTTGGAGTTATTCATCAGATGTTCCAGATCTTCAATTTTTATACGTCAGCAGAAAATGCTCATCAGGTTGAACGATTTTTGCTAAGGCGCCATTTCAATATATGTTATAGTGTAGCTGGTCTCTTGCAGTTCTTTATCAGATGTTTCAGATCTTCACTTTTTATCCCTTTCAGAACGATAATTTTTTTTCTAAATTTTGACATATTTATTGACTAATACAAAGTCGCTAGGGGCTAGGGTTCCTCAGAAAAATAATGAAAAAAATCTCCCCCCCATACCTTTCTCTGCAACCCCCCCGCACGAACGTGCGTTCCCGGTTTTACTGTAGGAACGCACGATCGTGCATAACTAAGAAATGGCGGTAAATAAAACATATTGTTGACACTAAAACATATATTTAATGTCTTCTTATAAATAAATAGTATTACAAACCTTTGAAATTAATATTTATGACTCAGAAATACTCAGAATCAACGTTATTCAAGACTAATGACCACAGGAATCAGTCCTCAACTTCCTAAATACTTTTGGCATAGAATATGACATAATAGTACATTACGATACAAGTGTGCAAAGTTGGTCATTACGCACAAGAGGCGATATTGGCGCGCGAGCCGAAGGCGAGCGCGCTAATAAAGCCGAGTGTGCGTAATGACCAAATGCACACGTGTATCGTACGACGTTTTTCAACACACTTGTGAGTAAAAAAAAAAATCATGTGGTCCTAACATCTAATTATCGGAAAACGATTGCGCCCTTTTGTCATTTCTCTACTTTATAAAACATTCGTATGCCGCCAATAAGGCAATAAACTATTACTTGCATTACGCGCCTCGTTAATGATTTCAGGTGGAGTTAAATTTACATATTCTTCCATACTAGTCAAAATTTTAAAAAATATTTAATATGCTAACACGGCGAAAATCGGAAAATGTACTCGTACCTAACAAACACAACATAATAAAATATAGTCTTGTTTTTTATTCGCGTGCCGCTGCCCGCCGCCCCGCGCCGTGCGCAGGGAGCGCGCGGTGCACGCTGCGGATGGTATATCGCCATACAGCCAGTGCTTGTCTGTATAAAAATCATTATCTTTGCTTATTTAAAAACTGTTGTTATTTTCCCTATTTGATCTTATATGTATTATGCGGCTAAATTAAAAATGCTTTGTGGAATTCATAACACGCATTAGTTTTCTATCTTTTGTATAGCGCAGTATGGTAGATAATTTTTATTTCCAAACACCTCCGTAATATATTCGTAATACCTTCGTAATATATGGCATTATAGGCCTAAATTCGATGTAATAAGACCCACTTTACGAGCAAGTGTGTTGAAATTAACATTATTATACACTAGCTTTTGCCCGCGGCTTCGCCCGCGTGAATTTCCCACGGGAACAGTGCTTTTTCCCGGGATAAAAAGTAGCCTATGTGCTATTCCAGGTCATTATCTACCTCTGTACCAAATTTCATCGAAATCCGTCCAGTAGATTTTGCGTGATTGAGTAACAAACATCCTCACAAACTCACAAACTCACATCCAAACATTCGCATTTATAATATTAGTATGGATTTTTAAACACAACAGGTGTTTATGATACGCTAAGAAACAATTTTGGTCTCTTATGATAAAAAGTTGGAAGCATTTGAGATGAGATGTTGGCGTAGATTGGAAATGGTTAGCTGGACTGAAAATATGAGTAATGAAGAAGTCCCAAATAGAATATGAGAAAAGAGAAGCATTCTCAAAAGTATTGAAATAGAAGAGGGAAAATGTTAGGTCACTTAATATAACACGATAAATTCTTAAGAAACATCATAGGGGCAAGATAAAGGGAAGAAGGTGTCCAGGACGACCAAGGCAGGGTAATGAGGCAAATAAAGGAAAAAGTTCGCGACATGGCATCTACGAAAGTGAAAGAGTTGGCAATGGAAGGAGAAAGATGGCAAGAACTCCACCGACAACAGCCTCGCTCTTAAATTCTATGATGATGTTACACTGGTAGACGACACGCATCTTGTGCAACGTACAAACTTTTGTTGAACGGCAACTTTCCAGCCTGCATTTCCTATCCCTTGCAATATCATCGAATACGGGAAAAGACGGAACCAGGCTGCTTCAGCTTACCCAGCAGCACAGTAGTGTAGCAGCTGGGAAGACCCAGGTATCTCGACAGATGGTGAAGATTCCTGATATTCCATCGTTTAATTGAAAGCGAAGCTAGAGTAATTCAGGGGCGAGTCTAATCCACCCTGAATCAAAGCAAGTCTTTAGATTTAATTTTATTTGTGTCACAGTCAATTTTCTATTGCTAATCACGATCTAAGGATCATGATTATTATACTTTACAGTGAAGTCAATGGCTCTCCAAAGTGCCAGTTGTACCAGTTGTAGTCGGTTGCTCATCCTAGCGGCGGTTGGTGGTAGGCTTAGCTGTTCCTGGCGCCCACGGTTACTCGAGCTAGCTGCAGTCGGTGGTAGGTTAGATGGTAGATAAACCTGTTCCTGACGCACACGATGTAACTGATTTATCAGCATATAGAATTCAGGATCACTATCATCATCGTTAGGGGAATCCTGCACAGGTATCCTCATCTTGCAGACGAGAGACATCAATTACCGGCTCAGTCTCTTCATCTGAGATGTGCAGGTCTGACTGACATCCATCGCCATGCAATTTTTCAAATAAATTATCGTCTAGTGGCCGTCCTGTGTAAAAAAAAACAAGCACTAGATACTTGTATTAATATTCAGTTTCATCAGTACAGTTTGAAACGACAACGCACGATCGTGCGTTCAAACTTTGTGGACTCATTGTGATTTCAAATTTCATTCATCGAAAGAAATAATATCATATTACTGTGGTTTAACATTTTAATTAACTATTTAAACTAAAAAAAGTACGTATTAATTAAGTTTAAACCAAAAAATAAATATTTACGCCTACCGGTGTCGTCCACAAACATTACTTCCATTTTGGATCACGTTTCTTCTGGACTCTAACACCCCGTTGCCCCGCAACTGCCCTCGCATTATGTACCTAGACGAACGCACGAACGATCGACACCGTGTCGGCGCTGTAAAATGAAATTCCGCGCCAAAATATTTTTTTAAATGTGAACGCACGCTTAGTACGATCAGTTCTGAAAGGGTTATACGTCAGCAGAAAATGCTCATCAGGTTGAACGACTTTTGTTAAGGCACCATTTCCATATTTTTTATGGTTTAGCTGTTCTGTTATGGTTCTACATCAGGTGTTCCAGTTTTCAAAATCAATTATAGCCTATATGTTGCCCAGGCTTAATAGCTATACAACAAAAAAAGTTTCATTCAAATCCGTCCAGTAGTTTTTGCGTGAAACGCGTACATACATACAGACAGACAGACAGACAAGAAATTCCAAAAAAATTGTTTTGCTTTCTATTTATCTTATTAAGTGTCCCTCTATCCATTTTAGTCAAAAATACTAAATGTACAGACAAAATATTTTTACTGTTTTATTATATGTATAGATAAATGTAAATGTTGTGGAGAAAATAAAGTTATTTATTTATTATTTATTATAATTTTTCATAACCAGGGACTATAAAAAAGTATTCAGCTAATAAGGTACCTAGAAGTTAGCAAAACCACAATAGACAGGTATAAAGCAGTAGAGCAACTGAGTCGTGTCCTTGAAGTTTATACCTACGGCTAGGCGGAGCGCTAGGGTTGGCGCCTACAAAACGTAAAGCAGGCGTGTAGTTTGTATAGTATGTGTGTAGGCGCATTTCGTTGGTATTATATATTTTACGTGAGATACGATTCTCTGTACTTAAATTATGTCCATACAACATTTTGTCTAAATCGTTTCAGTGGTTGATGTACCTACCTAAGTACTCACTCGATCAGCTATAGATATTTTTTTACAATTGCCGTTTGATAGAACCTGCCTTTATATAAGTTACATGTGGTAGGTACCTACTTATTTTATGTATGGCAAACAGCACATCCCACTAAACACTTGCAGTTCCATAACAACGCTTATGCCCCTGACATAAGGAAGGCGGTAAAAAGTCCAAACTGTATAGTGTTTTCCATTTTATATGCTTATTAGGCAAACTACTCATAAAAAAAGTAACAAACTTCTAAAAAGTGATTGTGGTATTATTTTACCTTTCAGCATCAGCAGGAAATTTAAAAAATGACATAGTTGGTGTAATAACAGTTGAATTAAGGCATCCGTACACACAGCAATACATGCTCGTGACGCGTCCATTATAATAATTAACTGTAAGTAATATGTAATAATACAGAGAGCTATTTAACTACGTCACGAATGAAACGTAGGTACACAACGAGCAAACACAGCGCGAGAGGCGTCTCGATCCGCGTCCGCGACCAGACTTGAGGTACAGACTGAGCGTGAGCGGCGCATATCGTGTCGTGACGCTCCTGCGTCTTAGGTACCGATGACCACTTAGCGGCCGTGTAAACGCGCTTGTCTGTGTGCGTGCGTCAAATCGGGCCATTTGTATGGAGTTGCTCTACTGCTTTATCTGTCTATTGTGGCAAAACACTGCAAATGCTAGGGCTAATGGCCGAAACATTGCGACGCTTCACTAAGCACGTTTATTAGATTGATGTGTGTATTTAACTCATTGGAAGTCTGATGGGAAAATTAGTCGTCTTTAGACAGATAATTATTTTTATAAAGTAGCTTTTGCCCGCGTGTCGTCGTACGCGCCGTTTTTTTTTATTTCTAAGCATGTTTATCAGGTTTTAAGCATCACATTAAGATGAGATGCCTACGCCAGACTATCAACAATACAACAGTGAAAACCGCATCAAATTCTATCCAATATTTTTGAGTGATCAATGCATTCTAATCAATTTATATAAAACTAGCGGCTTTGCCCGCGTAAATTTCCCACGGGAACCGTGCCTTTTTCCTAGATGAAAGGTACCCTATGTCCTAGGATATGTGTATTCGAAATTTCAGGAAGATTGGTTCAATAGAGAAAGCGTGAAGAGGTAACAGACAAATAAACAAAACAAACTCACTTTCACATTTATTATATTAGTTAGGATTCTTATTACCTTCTGAGTGACTGACAGACGCACAGCCAAAACTACTGGGCGTAGGAAGCTGAAATTTGGCATGTAGGTTCCTTAGGGAGTGTAGGGGAGCACTAAGAGAGGATTTCCCGAAATTCCCACGGGAACAAAGTCCCGGGCCCATGCTAGTACCTACTTATTTTTGCACTTGGTGCAATAAGAATCTGTAGGAAGGAGTCTAAGAATCGGAAAGCAAAGTTAAGTTTGTTTTTGGAATAGTTTGGCTTTTAGTTTGAACAAAAATGTACGATGCTTTCTTTTAAAAAAATTATGTCGCCTGGCATGGATCGGTTTTATTTTATATTGAAGCTTCTACTAACAATATTGATAGGTTTTTATTTTTTATTTATTAAAGATGGGTTTGCTCTTGACCACAATCTTGCCCGAGGACAGAGATGAGGTCTACGATGAAGCGAGCTTACCCAGAAGCAGCCTATTCACTCTGGTTTTGAAGATAGTCAGGTTGTATGTGCTCGGAAACACAGACGCAGGTAGGGAGTTCCAGTGCTTTGCTGTGCGCATCAAGAATGATGACGAAAAGGTTATTAAATCAAGACTAACAAAGTTAAATAAATTGTTGTTGGGGCTACCAAGACACTGCTCCGCATCAGGAATGTTCGCCTCTGCACGTGTGGACACCTTCCAAGCCATAGTGCGGAAGAGGGTGGCCTCCCTGATGCGGAGACTGAGCGCTAGCTCCAACAGCCTTCTCAAAGTCATCGCTGGTAGGGTAGATGGGCCCATACTAAAACATTGGACCCAATTACACTTAGATAAGGTACTAACATAGTTTTAAGGACATTGTAACTAACATTTCTATGGACTTTTCCGAAATAAAATTACATTATTATTATTAAATTGTTTTTAAGCTTTGAAACGCAAAACGTTTACCCTATTATCATTCATCGAGTTTCCATAGCACATCACTTACTTTCTGAGCTATACTTATTACACGTAATATTATTATGAAGGGACACACACACACATAATGTGGATGTACTTGGTGCGTGCGTGGCAAAAATGCGACTCGGGGACTTGCTTAACTATCGAACAGAGAAATCTGTAGAGGCATTTTTTAAAAGTTATTTCTGCCATTTTAAAGTAAATATAATGCGGCTTACGGTGTTTTAAAAGAAAGCTTTTCACTATTTTTTTAAAGTAAGTAAGTAATAATAGTACTTACTATAGCTAAGATAGATAGAGCCCAATGTCTATAAATGCAAAGAAAGGTTTTGTAGAGGCTGTGCAAACAAAACATAATAAACATAAATAAATAAATAGGTAACAATTTACATACATACATTCGAGATGTGGTGTTGGCGTAGATTAGAAAGGCTTAGCTGGACAGAAAGAATAACAAATGAGGAGGTCTTAAATAGAATAGGAGAAAAAAGAAGCATTATTAAAACTATTGAAAGCAGAAGAGGGAAAATGTTTGCACCTGATACGACACGATGACTTCATTAGAAACATTAAAGAAGGAAAAGTAAAAGGAAGAAGGGGTCCAGGAAGACCAAGACAAGGCTACATGAGGCAAATAAAGGAAAAAGTGAGCGTCGGGTGGTATCGAGAAGTAAAACAGTTGGCAATGGAGAGAGAAAAATGGAAGGAACTCCACCGACAAGAGCCTTGCTCTTAAATTTGATGATGATGATGACATACAACAGAGAAGAAAGAGAGAAGAAGGGAGAAAGAATTAGGATTAATTAGTATTGGGAAAAGGATTTCAACACGCAATTTTTACTTAAACGAGTCAATAGATGGTGCTATTGTAGTGTCTAAAGGAATAAAGTTATCATATACAAATAAATGAGTTAAGAAGTTAGTTATTATAAATAAATAAATAAAGTTCCACAGGAACAGCTTTAACAGAGAAGGAATTGGAAAAAGATTGAGATGAATGCATAGTAATCAAAACAATAAGGCTGAGGAGCGCAGATGAGTGTCAATATCGCAGGAAGTGAAAGAATCAAAGAGAACAAATGTTTGTTTGTATGTTTGTTACTCGTATCACGCAAAAACTACTAGACAATTTTTTACTGGCCTCTGACACAAAAAAAATGCAACTTATTATATTTTTTTTATATCTGTGGTCTCCACCCCTTTCTCTATGCCCAACTTCCCTGGGCAAGGTGAACGAACTTACGAAATGAACACACACTCCGCAAGCCGGTATATAGTACACGCACCACATCAATATCATTGCAAACTCGCCCTTATTACCATCACATAAAGTCTATGCTGAAAGTGATGTATCGTTGACTGTACGTGGTAATGCACTTTTTATTCTCGACTAGTATTCGCACCCGGCGTTTTGCGACTTCCGATCGTGATGGGAAGATGTTGCTATCACGTAATTTATTTGAAAAACGATATATCGACGTGGTTAAATACAAAAATTTATCCTACTAATAAATGCGAAAGTTTGGATGTGAGTTTGTGAGTTTGTGAGAATGTTTGTTTCTCAATCACGCAAAATCCACTGGACTGATTTTGATGAAATTTGGTACACGGGTAGAAAAATACCGGGAATAGCACATAGGGTACTTTTTAACCCGAAATTCCCACGGGAGCGAAGTCCCGGGGCGCAGCTAGTTTAATAAAAAACTTATTTATTTGTTAAATTGAACTTGATTTAGTTTTATCTTTCTGTTGTTTTATTTGTCTGTCTGTTTGTTACGTTTGTATGACCTAAATAGGTATTCTAAGAATAAAAAAAATATATACAAAATTGAATGCAGACATACTGATTGATCAACGTGATCAGAGATAAAATCGCAGAACTTAGAAATAGATTAGAATCAAGGAGGGAATTTCCAACTCTAATGGGGAAAACTGAGAGTCAAATGAAAGTCACGCGGGCGAAGCCTAGGGCTTTTGTATTTATCAAAAAATATTCAGCAAGTACTAAAGTACTCTCATATAGAAATTATTTATGGTGAAAAAAATCCATGCGAGCATGACTTGAACCCGCAACCAGGTCTTTATACGACCTTGCTCTTCCAACTGAGCTATCGCATTTCTATCCAGCACTTCGAAAATCCTCACCATATCCAATTTCTATTGAAAGGCATTTAAGCATGCCGCATGCTGTCACATATACCCACTTTACGAATCCTGCTCGCATGGAAAATCAAATTTATCAAATTTCTATACGAGAGGACTTTATAATACAGCATCTGAGGTGCACAAAAATCCAAAAAGTATTCAGCAAGTAGATTTTAAAATCCAGAATTAAGCCCAAAAAGCAGGCCCTTCAAGCAGGTATGTGTCGGAATTCATTAAGGACAACGGTAGGGTTGTAATTGGGGGCTGACGAGGGCTGCCCAAACGAAAGGGTGGAGGGAATGGATGGCGCAAGGGAAAAGTGGGAGCGATAATCGTTTACTGTTGTGCGTTTTATGAAGAGGCAAAATTATACAGTGCTAAATACTTCTGTACGAGCACGACGTACAATATCGAATTATCGTCAATATGATTTTCATTTATTAGATCACATCATCCGGGTATCTGCCCGAACAACTTCGTTTACAAATCTATACATATTAGACAGTAAAAATATTTTGTTATAATTTTTGTTAAAGTATAAATAGACAGGGGAAATTGTAGATAACGAGCAGACGAGGATCATTTATTGTATGAAATATCACTTTTGATTATTTATTTAACACCGCGACTGTACTACGAGTACCTAATATATTCCCGCGGGACATGGGATAACCAAATCGCTGAAATTTTGAGTATTGGACTTTAGGTTACTACAGTTTGGAATACAAAAAGATTTTTCATCTAGGCGAAACTCACGCGGGCAAAGCCGCGAGCAACAGCTAGTACATCTATATAATATGAATTGTGCGCTCACTACTTACCAAAGTCATGCCGCACAGCCTGGATAAGCAACGAGTTATTCGATAACCGATAAAATAATCGAGAACCTTTGGGAAAACTCAACCGAAGTAAGCGATATTTGGGATTCAGAAACGTTGCGTAAGAATAATAACTTTCACCAAGAGTTTTTGAAATTACATCCAAAAGGGGGTAAAATAGGTGAAAAAAAAAAATTACGCGCGCGAAGCATGGAAAAAGCAAGTACAGTCGCGATCACTTATATGTATCAATTTTAGACCTTATCACTTAAGGACCGAAGTGTTTACTTAATAATGCCCGTGACTATATGACATGGCCGTGGCCACATAGGTCCGCTGAATTGCGTCGTCGCAGCGCCAACGCGATGATGTTTGTTGTTGAGCCAAAGTCAAAGTCAATTAAGTATTTTTATTTTAATGGGCTTAAAAATAGCACTTTTAAATCATCAAATTCTTGTTTTTTAGTTAGTTGACGTCAAAAAATTACTTAGAGCTAAGGTTACCAGAGAGAAAAAAATCACTACAAGGTTACCACCGCCTCCAAAGCGCAAGTGGAGAAGAGGCGGCGCAACAAACTCCACTGCTGCATTTTCTCCAAAGACGTCACTTTACAACATATGTTTTACAATTATATGACAGTGTATGTGGACGAAAATACATTGAATATTTATATGAAATGTCAAATTTATAAATTAATAAAACATAGAAATTAATAAAATGTCACTGAAAAAGTAAATACCCGCTTCCGCTTATGCCTTCCGCCAACATCCATTATTCGGGAAGCACACTCTAGGTCTTCCACTTAACACGTCCTAATTACAGCGGATATTTACACCACTAGTTTTGGGGAAACGCGCTGACGAACATACAATGGCGGTTTGACAACTTTACGTACGATTTTGAGACAGGTTTTTTGGGGTGAAATGAAAAATACTTACTATTTTATTTATTACTAGCTGTTGCCCGCGGCTTCGCCCGCGTGAGTTTCGTTTAGATGAAAAATCTTTGTGAAAAATATGGTATAGTGTAGCTGGTCTCTTGGAGTTATTTATCGGATGTTCCAGATCTTCAATTTTTATACGTCAGTAGAAAATGCTTATCAGGTTGAACGACTTTTACTAAGGCGCCATTTCCATACATGTTATAGTGTAGCTGGTCTCTTGCAGTTCTTCATCAGATGTTCCAGATCTTCAATTTTTATACGTCAGCAGAAAATGCTCATCAGGTTAAACGACTTTTGTTAAGGCACCATTCCCATATTTCTTATAGTTTTACTGTTCTGTTTTAGTTCTTCATCAGGTGTTCCAGTTTTCAAAATAAATTATAGCCTAAATGTTGCCCAGGCTTAATAGCTATACAACAAAAAGTTTCATTCAAATCGGTTCAGTACTTTCGGAGATTAGCGTGATCATACATACAGACAGACAGACAAAAAATTTAAAAAAAATTTTTTGCTTTCAATTATTCTTTTTAAGTGTCCCTCTATCCATTTCAGTCAAAAATACAAAATGTACAGACAAATATTTTTACTCTCTTATTATAGTATAGATATTTTTTGAAAAATCTGTTGATTAAGTACTTACATACCTACTTAATATTTTAAAAAGCTACAAATTTAAATAGCCCTGACAGTTTTAATTAAAATGCTAGCTCCAAGGTGAATGAGGCAGTGCAATTCTTACAATAAAAACGAATAGAATAAATAAAAGTTTTGTTAATATAAAAATAAGGCGCATGTTTTAAAACTTTTTACTGAAAACCTTCATAACCATGAGTTGATTAAACTGTCACTGTCAAACTTTATTACCAAGGCGCACCAAAACTATTCTCCAATTTGTAAACAGGATAAGGATCACAGTTGAATAAGTTTTAATTAGAGAAGCAAGTTCAAGATTTAGTTCAACACTTAGGTAGACAGGTAATTTAAAAATAGTCCTGTGCTTTCTTAGGAGTGTGTCAGATTTCTCAAAGTCTTCAAGTCACTATATAAAGTCTACCGAGTAGAAGTTTATATAGCCTAGCATGACCCCGGGACTGTTTTCCCTTGAGAATTTTGGGAAATCCTTTCTTAGTGTCCTCCCTAAGGCCCCTACATGCCGAATTTCAGCTTTCTACCCCCAGTGGTTTTGGCAGTGCCTTGTCTGTCAGTCACTCAGTAACGGAAGAATTTTATACATAATGATCATCGAGATATGTACTAACATATTGATAAAAAAAACTCACAAACATGAACCCTACAAAAATACTTAGTTACTACTGCAACGCGGATCGACTCAAAGTGGATCTTGGCCTCCAACACGAGATGACGTCATTTTTTGCGGTCTTGCACCAGCTCTCGCCAGTTGTCAACTCTGAGGCTCCGTTGGTCTTTCAGAACCTCATCGCTCTAGTCATCTAACTGGTCGACGGACCCTAAAAACATAATACTCCTTTTTTGCAGTTGTGTAAAAAGAAAAGATGGCGTCTCACAAAGTAGAAGACCTCCACAAAGTGCTGCTGGACAAGCTGCTATCGGAGTCAGGGCTTGAGTGTCAGAGGTCACCAGATCACTCGGAGATCTCCGAGATCACGCCTGAGGAGCCCGAGGAGCAGGGTATGTTTGTCTTAATTGTTCTCCATATCTCTAAACCAAAAAATTGCTTACATGTGAAATATTGCATTGGAAGGATTTTTTACTTGCTTGCCAGCGGGGTTCCGCGTGAATGTCTTTCAAACCCCTTGGGCTAAGACACGTGGCTAAGGCCACACTACAAGGAGCCTCGCTTACTGCTGAGAGTCATAGGAATTGCTTAGTAACTGCATCCTAGCGAACAGACACTTACTACATACTATCGCAGCGATCATACTGCGAGCGACGTGCCTAGCTGGGTGCCTGGATGGATAGTCACTAAGCCCGTGCTACATGAGTTTGTATACCAATCTGAGTCATGTATTGTTTTGACCACCACTTGCTTCCGGTGAAGGTAAACATCGTGAGGAAACCTGCACTCTGGTCGATGATTATCAGCTTGTGTGTGAAATGGAGAAGGCAATGGCAAACCACTCCATTAAAATTGCCAAGAGAGTCGTTGTGTGTGTTTTATTCCATATAATGACCACAACCCTCAGTCATGAGGAAATACGACTAAAGAGAGATAGTGACTTATTGCAATTTTGTTCTGTTCTCATCACCGACACGGTGCGAAAGTGAAACAAAAAGCTAGGTACTACCTGAGTATCATTCTTCTTTTGTTCAGCAATGGGAAACTAACTAAATAAATAAAATTATACAGACGAGAAAGCAATACAAAAACTTCATCGAAACTGTTTCTGTAATTGTATTCTAGCAGCAACGGAGCAGAAAGTAGAAGAAGTGACCGAAGAGGTGGCAGAAGAAGAAGAATCAATCACAGTAGAAGAAATTGAAGAAGAAAAGCCAGAGATATTTCCTACGCCGTCTCTACGCCGCGTACTACCAGACCGAATTCGGCAAATCGAAGAAACTAATCGAATCCACGTTTTACCAAAGACTTTCAATGTAAACATTGATCCGCAAGCTATACCAAAAATAGCGTACACAGCCCCGCAGAAGTGTATTGATATTTTGGCAGAAATTGTTGGCTGTAAGAAGTATAAGAGTAGTCTGGCTGAGTACTGGTTTCTGGACACGATGGCTAATCTGCTGAGAAGGGCGCAAAATGATGAGCTGAATCGACGTAAGTTTTAGCTTTTCCTCTAAGCAGCTTACAGGTTCCTATAATCTCCTTTTTACATTCATTAAAATCCACTAATCGCCGACATCATTGGACATCATCATCATCATCTTTTGAACTGTTTTCTGGAAAATAAACATTTCTGAATTCTGATTTCATGGCCCAACCTCATTATCAATCCATTACCTATACTGAAAGGCCAGTGCCTCAACAATGGACTGTTAAAAATGAATAAGTAGTAGAATTCTGAATCAAACTAGATAGTTTATTCTAATTTTATTTAACAGCAACACAAGCTGTGCTGATACTGTGGTTCTGTGAATGGATGAAAGAGATGCAACACTTCGATGCGGCTGATCGACTGCGAATGCTGAGGCGTTTTAAAGTGAGTTCATGTTCACATATAGGTATTTCAGTCAGTATTGCAATACGTAAAGATACTAGAGGTATCTTTACGATTGAGTATCTAGTATCTTACGACTTGATTTCAAGCCTGAAATTGAGTTTTTCATTATTTTGATTAGTCCAATTAAGGTTTTCTTGAAACTTAGGTATATAACATAGCTTCTAGAATTTAAAGGAGTCCTGCTTCGCGTTGTTCAATATCATCGCTTCACTATTTATTGATCCATAATGCTGAATATCCATCCATATTTCTTTGTCTTTACTGTGCTTCCAGTTTGCTCAATAAAAACTCACTTCAATAAAATTAAGGAGTAGGAGATAAGTGTATACGTAGACGGAAGAAGACCTATACCTAACAGTGGGTCACGGAAGGCTAGTGACGACAAGACACATGATGACAAAACTAGAATTTTGGCCTCCATTTCATCCTCATTCCCATTGGTCGGCCAAATTAACAATCATCAAATCAATATATTATTTCTCATCAAGTAGATTTAATTAGGTCACCCTCTCTACATTGCTAGTGAAAAAGTCATCCATAATTTTTTGTCAGAAGATAAAATGTCACCATGATTAAATTGCTAGTGGACGATTCACCCACAAATGTCTTGGCCTGCCTTCACTACCAGGACAACATGCTCGCAGCAGCCCGCTTCATAGCCGATGAGGAGCACCTCCCTACGCCGACAGAAGCCGGGGTGTACTACATGAGTGAGGAGGAACGCAGTAAGAGCACCGTGTCCAAAGTCATCAGCGAAGCCAAGCATTTCGTGACGTTTGAGGGAGCCGCCTATGAGTGCTCTCTTAGAGACCTAACTAAAATTCTCCATTATATCTTTGATCTGTGAGTATCTGACCAGCAACAACTTTATTAGGATTATTCTTCCGTGTTGTGGTGAGGTTTTGGTGTCGAATGGAATGGAGTCAATAGACCTGTCCTATGATGTCGTCTTAATAAAGTGGTAACTGATTCAACTTCATTAGCAACCACTTTATTGATTATCTTTCCAAGTTATGATAGGGTTTTAGAAATAAAATAAGTGGAATCATTCTTCAAATAAATCACGTGAAATGCCCTAACGTGATTTAGATTTAATGTCACCTGGGAATACATGATCAACCGACTGGTAAATCGAAAAATAGCTCTAAGAGACAGAATGCTTATAAGTACATCTGTTTGCAAATTTTATAACCTTAACTATCCCTCTTCCTATCAGTTTCAGCACAGACTACCAATACAACCTAGTCCGTTCCGTGTTCACCTTCACCCCTGAATACTTCCTCATCGACTCGCCGTACCAGCTCCAGACACCTAAGAGGATGTACGCGCCGTTGAAGATAAAGCCGAAGAAAGACAAGCCGAAGAAAGAAGCAAAGGATAAAAAAGGAAAGAAGAAGGAAGTTGACACGGTGGAGTACCTGGCTCTGATGGAGGTAAAGCTTATTTTCTATTTGGTTATACCTATTTGTCCAAAAATTCTAATTTTGCCATTTCGACTCGAAATGATAATGATTTGGTTGGACTGAAGTAGGAATTTGGAATGAGATGCGATACACATTTCCCAAGTACTTAGTGAAGGATACGAAGAAATAGGGTTTGCCATAGCATACACATCAATGTACTTAAGAGTTGCTAATCACAATGACTTTTGTACACCGCCTTTAGAGGTAACGTCTGTAAATCAGTGCGACAAATTCTGCCCAGCGTACTAAGACGTCCCTAATTTTTATTGGTAGTGCACTTACAAGTTCTTATATTTGTATGCACGTGACGTATGTCAATCCTGCAAATAAAGACATACGTTCCTGTGGCTACCATTCGAAGATTGGATTTTCTTTCAGCTCAAAGCGAGAGACGAGCGCGGGCAAGAGGAACTGGAAGAGAAAGACCGCGAGGACTACAACCTGCGCAGTCACATCCTGCCGCTGGGCTTCGTGGCGACGGACGAGCTGTTCGACAAGTACTGGCCGCCGCCTGAGCCTGAGCCAGAGCCAGAACCGGTCGTTGTTGTCAAGGGCAAGAAGGGGAAGAAATAGACCTTATTACTGCTAATCGGACCTTTTACCTCCACTTTTAAATCGTCGTTAACACGACGACAAAAATTTACTAATAAGTAGCTAAGGTTACCGCCGCCTTCAAAGCGCAAGTGGAGAAGAGGCGGCGGCGCTAGTAAAATACCGTCTGTTACAGACTAAACATCAGATACCTATCAAGAGAAAGTGCCTTCTACTATACGTCACAAGAAACCAATAACAAGAAGTTGGAGTCTGAGTTAAGTAGAAACTTCCCCAGCTAACTACTAAAACATGCCACTAAAGTGTCTATTTCTTTTCAATCTTTGAGTCATGAACAGAAATTATGAAGAAACCTTCAAAACGAAGAGTTTGTTGCGCCGCCACAGGCTTGTCTCAGAATTATTTAGTGACTGGTTGCTTTCAAGTACTATAGAATCTGCGTCGTCACATCCTGCCGCAGGGCTTCGTGGCGACGGACGAGCTGTTCGACAAGTACTGGGCGCCGCCGACGCCTAAGCCTGAACCAGAACCGGTCGTTGTCGTCAAGGGAAGAAGGGGAAGAAGTAGAATTTACTGCTAATCGGACGTCTCTTTTAGATCAGAATTCAAGTAGTGCGGTCCTTAGGTCTGTTCTTGACACCTCGAAAAGGATTAAAAAGAAACAGAAACTTCAATAGCGTGTTTTAGTAGTATCTGAGGAAGTTTCTCCTTAACTTAAAGACACATTCTTGCCTATCAAACTGTGGAATCAACTTTCTGCGACGATGTTTCCGAATCGATACGACATTGGAGCCTTCAGAAAACGAGTCTACGTCTTCTTGAACGGGGCAGCACTCTTGTGATACCTCTGCATGGTATTGTAGTTGTCCATGGGCAGCGGTGATTGCTTAGCAGGTGCTCGTTTGCCGCCGATATTAAAAAAACTCCAAGAGGAAAACTACTTATAGTAATATTTTTGCTTTCTTATGGCGTAGGTATAGTAGAAGGCACTTTCTCTTCATATCTGAATGTTCAGTCCCGAACCAGAGCCGGTCGTTGTCGTCAAAGGCAATAAGTAGATCTTACTGCTAATCGAACCTTTTACAGGTATCGGCAGGGAACTTAAACTTTACTTATAGCTAAGGCACAGAATTAATATAATACTACGTACAGAAACTCCCTGCCCCTCCCGCAATATGGCACCCCCCCACTTCTCCCCCGTTCTTGTGTGGTTGTGGCCGTTGTGGGACGTTATGCTATGAAAACGTACACATTGACGTGTTACTGACATGTTCACGGATATACAGTTTCATTTGTAGTAGTAAGTAGTAGGTATATTTGACGCGCCGTTTCTATGAAGCGCCCGCCTTGTGGCTATTATTATTTATTATTTACTATATGGGGACGCCAGCGCGAGCACCAGACGGGTGATCAGTCCACTTATGCTGGGACCATTTCACCCAATTCCCCGAGACCCGTGTAGGGTTTTGAGTTACCTGGTAACTCACGTTGGTGGCGACCCACTAAATCTACCTGTTACTTTGCAGAACTTTAACAACTGCCCTATTGTAATGTCGCTCAGATCATCCTCAGATAGGACGTCTGAGCCCAATACTTCTCTCCTTGCAGCGGCAAATGCAGGACATTCTGCTACTAAGTGGAAGCTAGTTTCCTCTTCTTCCAGGCAGCTGGGACAAATGGGATCGTCCATTTGCTTAATCACTGTCAAGTGTCTGTTCAGCTGACAGTGTCCTGTGAGGATTCCTATAATGATTCTAATGTTCTTCCTGCTCAATTTGAGCAGGAAGCGCCCTGTGGCTAAGGTTACCACTGCCTCCAAAGCGCAAGTGGAGAAGAGGCGGGGGCGCTAGTAAAATACCGTCTATTACAGACTAAACATTGAACATCAATTCAGATGCCTATCAAGAGAAAGTGCCTTCTACACAAGGCAAGAAGGGAAAGAAGTAGATCTCTGTCAATCGGACCTTTCTTTTAGTTCTTTATTGAAGTCGTTAGGTTAGGTAAGGTTTTCTGTTCTTGACAACTCGAAAAGGATTAAAAAGAAAAAGAAACTTCAGTAGCGTGTTTTAGTATTAGCTGAGGAATTAAATTAAGGAAATTATCGGATTATTATTTTAGTTCATTATTGAAGTAGTTAGATATTTTCACCATTCTGATCTGGAAGAAGACAGTTTTGAACCATCAAACTTAGCAGTTATCTAAACAGATATTGCTTCTTGTGGCGTAGTAGACAGTATTTTTCCCACTCTCCCTCCAAGATATCAAAAAAATGGAGAATGAAACTTCATAGCCACACAATACAGATTAACCCCAACAAGAAGTTGGCCTTCCTTTTAGTTCAGTAGTTAGTTACGGGAGTTTAGCTAAGTCTTACTATCAGTATCTATCAGTATATTAGCTCAGCTTGTCGTTGCGAAGACAATTTTTTTTTTATTCCGTTGTACGTTTTATATTATTGAACTGGTACTCAAAATGTTTAATGATCTCAAGTACCTATTGACGTAATTATCAGAATTTTTATTTATTTGTCTGCATCTAAGAATAAAATAAAAGGCAAAAGTAGCTGATTACATTTTTAATTCTCTATTTCTTAAATATATAATGACAAAGACATTACATAATGTACAAGAATATTACATTTACACAAGTCTCTTAGAGATCAATGCACAAGAATAATTTTTTATTTATTTTAAAACACAACTAATAACTACTTTAAGATACTACAATCACACATTGTAAATTATAAATAAATTATAGTATATGGAATACATGTTTAGGGGCTTTCAAGTCTTAAGAAATATTGGCTAATTGGGCAACCATCAAAATAGCCAAGTTATTCGATTTGTTATAAAAAATGGCATTTCTGAGTATTTCCTAATTTAAATAGCTGGCAAAAAACTTAGAATTTTTTTTAAGTTACCTATCCCTTTTTCTGGAAATCAGTCAATAAGGCTAAAAATAAAACATTTTTGGAATGTGAAATTCTGTTGCAATTTCATGGTGTAAATAAATAAAGCCATTTGATAGAATGAAGCCATAACTAGATAAAATATGCACCTTTATTATTTCTGAAGAAACTAAGGGGGGAAACACCTCCCCACCGCTACCCTTCCACCGCTTGGCCCTACCACTACACACCTATTTATTTGAAATATAAAAAAAACATTATAAAGAGAAGAGAAGCTTGAGAGAGGCTTATACCCAGCAGCGATTAATAGAAAGCCTTCGAGCAACAGGGACTTCCGCGCGCGGTAAGGAGTCCGTGTTGCTCTATGTAGAAAGCTAACGATGATTATAATACAAAATACATTTAAGAATACAATAATGTGAATTGAATGGCATCTATATCTTAAAACTACAGCGCCGCACGCAGTAAAGAAACTACTCCATTGCGTCACTAAGGCCGTCCGCTGCGTTACGCGTTGTAACGCCTCAGACACACGCTTTTTGGAAATATGGACAAATCACACTGATTCAGCTAAGTTTCATTGCTTTGACTGGATCAATATAGTATCGTTAAACTAGTATCTCAACGATAGCAAAGAAAAAATACACTAACGCGAAAAGAAGCGACACTTAAGCATGTGTGCCGTAAAATAGCTTTTGGCTTTGTGTGAGTGACTGGATGAGCGCGGGGTCGTTGAGAGGCGCGCGGGACGTAGAACCAACCTCCACCAGATGTTTATATTATTGTCTTTCCTCAGGGCTGCTAGAAATGACGCGGTCTATCACTCTTGTCAATCATGTCATGACCGCTGGGCGCTATTGTCAAATAGTATGGAACAGCAGATTTTTTTTTTCCATCGGATTGAGTCGGGTCCCATATAAAAATTTAGCTATTGTTTTTTACTCATCAACCCTAGTATTGAAAATCCGGCTAAAGGAGGTGTCACAATAGTATATTAATAGATACATAGATAAACATCCAAGAAACAGCCCAATGTGTAAAAGACAATTTACCATCTAGACCTGGGAGATTGAACCCAGGGTCCCGTGGTTCGGAGACAAGAAGAGATCAAAGGATTTCCCATGTCTGTCACACACAAAGTAAGTGATTGAGACGTCTGTATACACGCGTAATGCAGCTGACATTCTTGAAAAATTAACTAACATTAAGCATATCTTAGATAAAATGTTTTGTCTCGTTCTGTCCATGGTAAATATTAGAAAGAGAGATAGGAACAAAACATATATTAACTAAAATAGGCTTAAAATGTTAATTAACTTGCTTATAAATAGACTGTATATATTTTGCGATGAAGAAAACGCAATACGAACATAACAGTTGGACTTAAAGCGCTATTTCCTAATATTGACAAAATATTTACACTATAATAATAACCTACTTATATCACTACTAAATGACACAATATTATATTTGGTTTGTTAAATAACAGCCATGTATCTAGTTTGTGTGCGTTTGACCTCAATCTTGCGTGATGGGAAGCATAGATGGTAGTATCGATAGCCAATAGTATTGCAAACTATTGGCTATGGATACTATCGATAGTATTGACAATATCAATACTATCGATAGGCCTATCGATAGTATGACTATTTTTCAAGGTCAACTATCGATAGTCCTGCAACGCTACTCAAAATATACTGGCAATAGGTCACCTAGTCAGAGAGACGTGTTTCAACCACCAATAGGATTTCATTAACGAATATTGAATAGCGAAATTATATTGGTTATTAAAACACCCCTTCCCGCTCTAAATAACGACCTATCCAAACCCTCTTGGATATAAATGAGGGTATCTGTCAGATAGTACAACAGTCATCAGTTGTCAAATTCAAATGACAGGATTGTATCATCTGACAGACGTCACTCGACAGTAGAACTAGTGAGCGAAGAAACGATATCATTAGAACATTCCTTCCTCATATTCTCCATCCGTTTATATTTACAATTTTGACTGTCAAATTTAGTTTCTATCCTTCAAATAGAAATATTTTTTTTTTCATTTAGACTGTTATATTTTTGTGATTTTTCACAAAATAAAAAAAACAAGTGAATTTCTCTGAAATATAGCTTACGTTACCCAGGTTTGTCCGTAACGTAAGGATTTCAACTATTACAAAATAATAGAACTTATAACATACAAAATAGACCATATTCCATTGACTACATCATATCCCGACCAAGAAAATTAAAATCACTATAATAAATTACATTACAACGCCGACATACATTTAAATGTATGAAAGTAATTTAAAAAACCCGCAAAAATTTGCCCATATATTAGAAAATGTTTTTCGATTTATAGCTGAAAGAGACCGTAGAAATGAGCCTTATTCTCCTATACATACGGTTCATTATAAATGTTTAGGAAATGGAAAATAAATCATATACTAATTTATCAAAGTGGCCGTTTTAACTGTAAATTTCAACTTGATACCTCGCGTTGCTGAGAAAAAGGATTGACAGACAGACGGACAACAAATTGATCCTATAAGCGTTCCATTGGGTCTAAAGCATAATGTGCACTTCGCAAAACATACTCTCGACAAAAGATTCGCATTTGGTGCACTTCGCAGAATGAGCACTTCGTAGAATGAGCAATTCGCAGAATGAGCACTTTTTCAGAAAATTGTTAACATACCTAAATGCGAAATGCACATCTTTTGTCGAGTGTACGTTTAACGAAGTGCACATTCTGCGTCACACCCGTTCCATTTTTACCTTTTGAGGTAACTAAAAAATAACAAGAGGTTACATCTAGCATAATACAGGTATTTTAATTTTCTGGTCAGAATTAAACTCCACATTCCAAACTAAACGTAATTTACAATATATTGCACATAAAAACTATACGACCCATATATGGGACATCCCAAATAGGGAACAATTTAAAAATAAAGCCAAATAGTGGAAATGTGATAAGCTTAAAATAAACAGATATCATCACGTCTTTATCCCTTACGGGGTAGACAGAGCCAAGAGTCGAGACACTAGTAAAATAAATATCACAATGGCTAAAATTTACATATTACAAAAAAATGCAAATAAAATGCATTTTTTCTAAATCACAAAAAATACATTGAGCTTAATTATCAGTTTTTAAATACTCTGAAGCATCAATACATATAATAAAACTTTTACTGGTCTGTGTCTGTACATAGCAGATATTTAAGAAAACTAGGAGGGTTCTTTACAGGGCCAATAGAAGCCATTTTTAATAAAATCCTAAGTATTGAAATGGTGTAACAAAAAGTTACGGGCAAAATTGAGATATTATTGTACAACTTTTGCGAACAAAATTGAAGTCCTAAAAAATCCTACCTTCTAGAATAAGTAGATCCGAGATCCAAAAACACAATATACCATTAACAAAGCCAAATTTTAGATAATTAACTAATAACATTTAATTCATAAGAGAAACTGCACAGTGCACATATGATCCAGAATATGGATTATGATTTCAACATTGGTCCCGTACAATTTTTCACACATACATATTAGCACGTCTGTTTCCCTTACGGGGTAGACAGAGCCCAAAATCATAAGACCCAAAGGTGAAAAACAGAATTTCATTTACAATTTTTCATTTAATAAAAATAGCGTCTTCCATTTTGACTACACAATTTCTTATGAGGATTCGATAAGTATTTTTTAATAGTTATAATAATAACTGTGTACACACAACTACTCAAATACCATTGAGACACGATTATCACGACATTAAAAAAATCTACTCCTTGGTATAGAATAATTAACTAAATGCCATAAGAGATACGCACGTAATCAAAATATATAAAATGCTTACGGTAATCTAATTGAAGTATGTGATTTTAATTCGTAAATCTACACAACATACATACTATGTGTATATATACAAGTTTCGTATATATAAATAGACTAGCTTTCGCCCGCGGCTTCGCCCGCGTGAATTTCCCACGGGTACAGTGCTTTTTCCCGGGATGAAAGGTACCCTATGTCCTTCTCGGTACTTCCAGCTATGTGTATGCGAAATTTCAGGAAGATTGGTTCAGTAGATAAAGCGTGAAGAGGTAACAAACAAACAAACTCACTTTCGCTTTTATAATATTACAATAGGATAAATTACCACAGAGAAGAGAGAAAATGTTGACACCAGTGATATAACACTAGAAAATAATGTTTTGAAGATTGGAGATAAAAATACAAATTAATTCGATATTATAAAAAGAGTATTGGCACACTGGCAGTGGGTAAGCAATTGATGATAATTGTGTTATTCCACGAGAAAACGTACCTTATGGTCGTTGGCGTTTAAGACGTTTAGAAAAAAAATCATACGAGTTTTCTTAGCTCGTAATAAGCACAATGTCGTAAGTGCCAACGACCATTAGGTGCCTATTCCCGTGGATTGACACAATTGACTACACAATACACGAAAGAGATTGTAACTATCTACTAAATGTTTACACAAAAATTACATGAAACAGTCAGATTCTTTCAAATTCAATATACCTTAATTCGAGGATCGAATTTGAAAAATACAGCCTTGGAAACGCCATTAGGCGCGCTGATATTGAATGAATCCCAGGTGAAACGCTCGTCTATGTAACCGTCGATTGGAAGAAGTCGGCTCAACAAAAGGCCTTGACGAAATTCTGTAGCATTTTTTTTATATTTTTGTAATCTTTATATGAAAATGTGATGTATGAAATATAATAAAACTACCACGATTGTATACAACGCCTTACTACATCAACTACATTTAAGTTTAAAATCTTAACGTACATACATTTAGAATGTCATGGATATTTTATAGTTTTTTTGGATACACACACATTTTTCGTTATGAATAAGGGTCAGTTCTTAACCGATTTATTTGATTAATATCGTTAATTATAGCATGGGCCCGGGATTTTGTTCCAGTGGGAATTTCAGGAAATCCTCTTGAAAATCCTCGGGATTTTGTTCCAGTGCTGTCCTACACTGCCTAAGGAACCTACATGCCAAATTTCAGCTTCCTATGTACAGTAATTTCGGCTGTACCTTGTCTTTCTGTCAGTCACTCAGTAACAGTAGAATCCATCTAATATCCTTCTAATATTATAAATGCGAAAGTTTGGATGTGAGTTTGTGAATTTGTGAGGATGTTTGTTACTCAATCACGCAAAATCTACTTAACGGATTTAGATGAAATTTGGTATACTGGTAGACAAATACCGGGAATAGCACATAGGATACTTTTTATCCTGAAATTCCCACGGGAGCGAAGCCCCGGGGCGCGTCTAGTTTTATATACATTGATAATTGATAATGTAAGATCCTGTGAACTGGCCTTAGGGAGCATTGTTATATTTATAGCAAAGAACTAAACTATAATAAAAACAAATAGTGTAACTGACCCTTATTTATACACTACATAAAAAATAATTAACGATTACTAAACCTAGTTTATTAAAATTATATTCAAGTCGGAGGTTGTATATATGCGTCGAATCTTGCGAATAACAACACCGCGTTTCAGTCAGTCACAACGCCATCTGTGTTGAGCATTATGGACTATTTATCTTGACACTTTTGGTGTTGACGTTGTGGCGTGATAGATGGCACCACACGTCTCTTTTAAACAACATTTATGCGATTTTAATTAAAATAGGTCTAGCAAGCGTTTGTTAATCAGTTTTTTCTACATTTTTTATTTATTTACTATTATGTAATGTAACGATACATATAAAACACTGGCATAGTTCAGTTTTCACTTCCCGCACATATTTGATGGCACAGTCATAATACCAGGGACTGGAATACCGATATTTTTGAAATATCGATATCGCAAAATATCGATACAGGTAGCAAAAGATATTTTGGTATCGATATATCGATACTTGGTACCTGATACATTTGGTATCGATATATCTGATACTTGGTACTGATATTTTGGTATCGATATATCGATACTTGCGTACCGATGATTTTATTTCAGTTCCAAAATTATCAGTATTGATACCGATACTGAAATACCCATATAATACCTGATAAAATACCTTTTAGGTGTGCTTTCGTGCCTTTGTTTTTAGTTTTTACTGTATCAGTTACGTCGTTTTCTGGAAATGTAAATAAAATTTCAATATCGTAAATAAATGTAATAAGAAATTAAAACAATAATCGCAACACGCTTCGTCAAAAAGAGTACAGAAAAATATCCGCAACATGCTTCGTAGAAAAGTCTACAGAAAAGTATCAGCAACATGCTTCGTTAAAAAAAATAATTGTCTAATAGGTCACCCCGCATCGTACCTGGCTCAAAAGTTCCCATTATACTGGCGGCGTTGTCGCGCTGTATGTATAGTGATGGAGATTCTCTATACGAAACAATAATTAAATACAAACAATTTGCTAGACGTAAAATACGCAAACAATGGATCAGAGTAGAACAAAGGAAACCTTCTTACCTAAAATTAAAGGATTAATATTCTTTTTACATCTCTCCCATTCGGGAAGTTTTTCTTATGAAAATTTTCTTATATTACTTATACACTCATCCATTCATTACTCATTATTCATTTAATACTGGGAATTAGTTTTGTAATATGAAAAAAGATTAGACTCTGTTTCCGCTTTTCCACTTAAACCATATCGTCAACTTTCAAAATCATACTTTTGCCTGTTTTTGTCGAAAGAGTTTTTGTTTTAACTTCATGTGATTTTAAAATGTTCTTTTAATGCAATCTGTCTTCCAACAAATCATTATCGATTTTTTTTTCCTTCTACTCCTTAGGTAATAGGTAAAATTTCACTATATAGAAGATAATCCGGTGAAACTCCAGTAACTGTGTGAATAGTTTCGTTGTATTTATTTACACATTCTTGTGCTTTAGTTGCCCAAGCTCTTTTTGTTTTAATTTCATTTATTCTACATCTAATGTTGACTAATGTTTGATTCAACCTTTCATTAAGACCATTTTGAAAATAGTGAATTTACTGTTGTAAATATCAGAGGGAATTCCCTCGTCTCTCTTAGAATTTGAATTAATAATATCAGTAAGTATTATACCAATATTATCTGCATCTGTTATTCTTAAGACAAGTTTTATAAAATCGTTAGCAGTCTGGGTTTTCGACGTCAGAATAAAAGCATCTCTAGTAAAATGATCTGCTAATAGATGTAAATATTTTTTTGTAGATCTTGAGCCTCCAAAACTACTAATTGTGTCAAAACACACACATTACCTCAAACATTTACTACATTAGGACATTATCTCAAAAGGTCTGTTTACTGGACCTAAATGAGACATACTTTCAAATTTGTTTTGTCCTTTTGATTTATTTTTGACTAGCCACGCCCCGGGGCTTCGCTTCCGTGGGAATTTTTTCATAAAAAGTACCCTATGTGCTATTCTCGGTATTTTTCTACCCGTATACCAAATTTCATCGAAATCCATCTAGTAGATTTTGAGTGATTGAGTAACAAACATCCTCACAAACTCACAAATTCACACACTCACATCCAATCTTTCGCATTTATAATATTATAAGAATTAGGATATTAGAATTAGGATTCTAAATCTCACATCAGATTCCTACAGATCTTCCTGATAAATTGATTGAACTAACCGTCTTCTGCATTTGTCTAATTCCAATATGACATATATTTTAATGTATCTTTTTTTAAAAGTCTCAAAACTGAACTCTTCAGATATTATTATTTTCTCGTTTGTTTCCACCTTTTTCAAATATAAGTATAAACTTGTTTTTATTATTTTGAACTTCGTCGTTTTTTACTTGATTCATAGAAATATCTTGTAAATTAATGAAAATCATAATTTTTAATTGCTCATCTTCGATTTCATCTGACTTTAATACTGGATTTCTACTGAGACAATAAGCCTCTAATTTTTTTCTAGGTGCATATTTTATATTAAAGTTATACTTTGATAAATAACATGATAAATCTCCTAGTTTTTCGTCAGTTTTTTAGATTTTTTAAATTCATATTTTCCAAAGGTCTGTATATATAAACCGTAAATGATTTACCTATCAGCCAATATCTCACGGCTTTTTAATAATTTGATTAAAATTAACATGAGAAATAGTCTGAATACGGATACTCACGTGTGTTGTTAGCCGGAACCGTCTTCTCTAATGGCTAAAGATTCTAAATAAATAGCCTTCTTCTTTTTCTAAGCAGTGTTAAGCATTTTTTTGAAAAATAAGCTACAGGTTTTTCTTTACCATGAGGCTGTACCTGTTCCAAAAATTGCACCAATTCCTTCTATGTACGCATCAGTATATTCCATCAGTCTCAAATAAATTTCTGTTTCATTCTGAGCAAATTATTCAATGAGTCTAATATAATAGAACTTCTTGGAATATATTCATGGTAAACATTTATTTTTCCCAGAAATTATCGCATCATTTAGTTGAGTTTTCAGAACAGAAAAGTTATTTATGGAAACCAAATTATCTTTTAATGGTCTAACGCTATTATTTTGAAATATATTATGTCCTAAATATTTTACTGAATCTGATCCAAAGGTCCATTTTGTAAATTTTAATCTAAATCGTTCTTTTCTGATAGCTTCTAATAATTGATTCAAATGATCAATATGTTCATCAAATGTTTTAGAAAAAAATATATATATATCATCTATGTAATCTACTGCAAAATCCGTTAATTTAAACTCTCTTAATATATTAATCAAAATTGTTTGAAAATTTTTCTGGAGTAAAGTTTTTTTATCCAAATGAATGGCAGTCACTTCCATTGAAAATGTCCTTCCTTTGTAACGAATCCTGTCTTTTTCCTATCTTCTATTCTCAAGGGTATAGACCAAAATGCAAAATTTATGTCCAACGTTGAAAAAAAATTACAATTCCTGGTTTTAGCCATTACATCATTATTCTCTAATGGAAAAGGTTGAGCTTGCGGTACTACTATTTTATTTAAATCTCTGAAATCTATACAGTCAATCTCGACTTTCTGTTGTCCTTTTTAAATGCCCAAGTTACTAAGGTGCTGCAAATGGACTATAAAATTCTTCTATCAACTTTATCTAATAGTTTTTGCTATTTTGTTGTTCTATTTATTTTTTTAGCTTCTACCATTCATCTGTAAGTTCTTTTACGCAATATCTGTCTACCAATAAATCTATTCTAGCTTCGTGTCTGATCACAGTTCCTATATCATATTTATTTTTAGCAAAAACTGATGTATATTTATGAATTAACGACTCCAATTTCTTCTCCTCTTTTTTATCTTCATCTCAAATGATTTAATCCTAATCCTAACTTCAATATTACTAGTGGTTCTGTCAGAACGAGTAGACCTCGCGAGCCCTTCCACGAAATAACTGATATTTTACCGTGTCCCTGGCTAAAAAGAGTTTTGGAAACCAATCTACCAATGCTGGAAAGAAAGTAAAAAGTTCTTATATTTTACCCATCGATAAGCCCAAACATGTTCTCCCTGTGGTTGGTCAATACCACTTAAAAAAAATACTGAAACCTGCCTTTTTTGCCTCAAATAATATAAATAATAATATATTAAAAAATAACTGTGGAGGCTGATCTGCGTGAGTCTGGGAGCGGTCAACTGGCGAAGCCACCGCGCAGAATAGGAGTCTATGGCGCTCTCCTTCGTTTCGGAGGCCAAGATCCACTTTGGGGGTCACTGAGCCAGCGGAGTGGAGTAGTAAAAAATATAGACGGACAAATCACACAGATTGAGTTAGCCCCAACGTAAGTTCAAGACTTATACGGGATGCTAATTTAACAATACTATATTTTTTATAACAAATACATATAGATATAATATTCAAAACCCACGTCAATCTGAAAAGATTATTTTTCCATCTTGACCCGGACCCGGATCGAACCTGGGACCTCTGGTGTAGCCGACCGTTGTGGATGACCTGTTAGGCCACGGAGGTCGTCAGTCGTCAGAAATGCATGGTGCCTATTGGTTATATGTATGTATATGTCATTTGCGCAACAAAATTAAAGTTAAAAAAAGAAAGTTCAATTTGAAATCGAATCTCTGATTAGTAGGTCAAAAAACTTCATTGTATGATTAGAATCCTATTATAAAAAAAAGTAATATATATAATACCTACATATATATATATTACTTTTTTTATAATAATAGGATTCTAATCATATACAATGAAGTTTTTTGATATCAGATTTATTTCAAGTGTTCAAGATAATTCTACATACCATGCAAAGCAATCCACAATACAATACCATTAACCAAATAAATACACACAATTCAAAGACAAGCAAGACAAAAAAATGCTTTCATATGATTTTTAAGAACCATTTAATTTTATTTAAATAAATCAAGTCACTCTTGTAAACGTATTAGCGATTTTGCGAGTATTAAAAGCTTTGCTGCGCCATCTATTGATTTTTTTGTGAACTATCGTA
>CM031589.1:12387486-12409912 GCA_018467065.1 Ephestia elutella
TAAAAAAATTAAATACTTCTTCTTCTCTCAGCCGAAAGACGTCCACTGCTGGACAAAGGCCTCCCCCAAGGATTTCCACAACGACCGGTCCTGCGCTGCCCGCATCCATGCGCAACCCGCGACCTTCACCAGGTCGTCGGTCCACCGAGTGGGAGGCCTGCCAACACTACGTTTTCCGGTTCGTGGTCGCCACTCGAGAACTTTTCTGCCCCAACGGCTATCTGTTCTGCGAGCTATGTGCCCTGCCCACTGCCACTTAAGTTTGGCGATTCTGCGGGCTATATCGGTTACTTTAGTTCTCCTACGGATCTCCTCATTTCTGATTCGATCACGCAGGGAAACTCCGAGCATAGCGCGCTCCATCGCCCTTTGGGTGACCTTGAGCCTTCTTATGAGGCCCATAGTAAGCGACCACGTCTCTGTTCCGTATGTCATTACTGGCAACACACACTGGTCAAAGACCTTAGTCTTGAGACACTGCGGTATTTTGGACGAGAAGATATCGCGAAGCTTCCCGAACGCTGCCCAGCCGAGTTGGATTCGACGGTTGACCTCTTTCTCGAAGTTGGACTTACCTAACTGAACTGTTTGTCCCAGGTATACGTAATTGTCAACAACTTCGAGTGTAGAGTCTCCAACCTTTAGAGGAGTGGGTGCGACACGGATATTAGACATGATTTTCGTCTTATCCATGTTCATTTTTAGACCCACTTGTTGAGAGGCTCTACAGAGGCCATCGAGCATTGTGCCTAGGTCTTCCAAGGTCTCAGCCATGACTACGATATCGTCAGCGAATCGAAGGTGAGTGAGGTACTCGCCGTTGATATTGATACCGAGTCCGCTCCAGTCCAGAAGCTTGAAGACATCTTCCAGGGCGGCGGTGAACAGTTTCGGAGATATAACGTCTCCCTGTCTCACCCCTCGCTTCAACTGGATAGGTTTCTGAGCCTTGATCCTGGAGACGGACCGACATGGTGGCGTTTTCGTACAGACACTTCAGCGCTTCGATATATCGATAGTCAATTTGGCACCGTTGGAGAGACTGTAGCACAGCCCAGGTCTCGATCGAATCGAAGGCTTTCTCGTAGTCCACAAACGCCAAGCATAAGGGCTGATTATACTCCTCAGTCTTCTGTATAATCTGCCGCAGCGTATGTAAGTGGTCTACGGTACTAAAGCCTTTTCGGAAACCGGCTTGTTCGGGAGGCTGGAAGTCGTCGAACCTGCGAGCGAGACGATTCGTAATGACTCTCGAAAACAGTTTGTAGACATGGCTCAGAAGTGAGATAGGCCTATAATTCTTCAATAAGGTTTTGTCGCCTTTTTTGAAGAAAAGTACCACCACACTTCTGTGCCATGCCGTAGGCGTTTGTCCCTCGAGTATGACGGAATCGAATAGCTTCTGAAGAGCTTTTAACACCGGTGTTCCACCTGCTTTCAGAAGCTCAGCCGTGATTCCATCATCACCCGGTGCCAAATACTTAAGTATATAAAAAAAGAAGAATTATTTAATCATTTCTTCAGCCTTTGCAGAGGTACTAGCCACTAGCTATATTCCTATCAAATCTAGTTTCTCTGTGATAAGATTCACCACCAATGTTTTTGAACACACCTGTTGCCTTATGGATTCACATAAAATGTATTGTATAATAACCTCGATTATACTATTTCTTATCGACGTTGTATTTGTTACGGTACATTTATTTTTATTATATTTATCAACAATAAATGTAGGTATAATGCCAGAGCATAAACTCTGTAAACTTCATTTATTTTTACTTGTCCTATTATGTAAACAATCTTCACAGTACTTTTTGTTTAATTTTGTTGAAAATAAATCAAATATTTATTTTTGGATTTTTGAGCACCTCAGATGCAATTAGTACTAAAGTACTCTCAAATAGAAATTAGATAATAATATGGTGAAAAAATTCCATGCGAGCAGGACTTGAACCCGCGACCAGGTCTTTATACGACCTTGTCGTAAGGTTCCCTCTATTATGGTTGAGCTTTGCGATGGCTGACCCTCGCGTCAACTCGTGAACGGGTGTTGCCAGGGGGATCCCTGCTTCGATCCTGATTCGAATTTTATTTTTATTTTTTGTTCTTAACCAATTTATTGTGGTTACTTGATCACAAACATAACATGTTTTATTATATTATTATTTTTTTCTTATATTTTATTTTGACTGTACACAATCTAGTGTATGTATAAAGTTAATAAATAGCCCCTCTGGCGTATTAGGCGACCAAGACTGTTTCATGAGTTTCTTTCGGCATTTCTTCTCAGCAGTGGTCGTTCCGAAATGCTAGTAGTTTGTAGCTTTGAGACATAATATATTATGATTAAATAATTAGTTATCGACGTGAAAAAGAGCCTTCTTTGAAGGCCAAGTTTCAATAAAAAAATTTGACTTTGACTTAGCTATCGCATTTCAATCACATCGAAAATCTTCACCATATCCAATTTCTCTTGAAACGCATTAGGCATGCGACACCTAACACCTATACCCACTATACGAGTAAGGTAAGGTTAAGTAAATCAAATATTAGTTCAAACCTAAACATTCTAAAGTAAAACATTTTTTAACCACGAAAGTAATTTTCTAAAAAGTCTTAATTAAAAAAAAAATATATATTTTTTTTTAATTTATATTGTCGTAAAATCATAAAAAGACATGGTAAGACTGTTTACATATTAGGACAATAAGGAAAAAACGGACTTTAGGTATATAATTTTCGTAGTTTTTTTTAATATCGCCATTAACATACCTATAAGCAGTAGCATATTTTAAATTGCTCTTAAAATAGGTCGCATTTAGGTCCATAATATTCCCATATATAAAACAAGTGTCCTTTCTACTTTACATTATCGCATTAGTGTCGTAATTTTATAACCCTATGAAGTGTTAAATTCGTACAAAATTGCAAATTTTATGTGTGTCCACAAAGCATTCCTAAATAGGAAAAATAACAATAAATAGGTACCTAAATAAATAAATAATTTTGTTTTTAGGGAACTTGGCATTAGTTCAGTACATATATTAAATACCTTATAGACTAAATAAATAAATAATTTTGTTTTTAGGTAACTTGGCATTAGTTCAGTATATACCCATATTAAATACCTTATAAACTAAATAAATAAATAATTTTGTTTTTAGGTAACTTGGCATTAGTTCAGTACATACCCATATTAAATACCTTATAGACTACATATGAAATGCAACAGTATTTTGTTTAAAAAAAGGAATGATAATAATACATCAACAGCCAAAAAAAAAAATGAAGTGGGTAGATTTTTTTTTTACATTTCCGTTTATTATCAAAAATGCTCTTCACTTGATTAACAAAAATGTTAACTTCAACTCAAATTCTGCATTGATCATTTTTATACTTTGCTTTATCACCACCTCGTGAGTCGTGACGTAATGACCAACATAGCATACTTGTATATACATATAATAAAACAGTAAAAATATTAGCATACTTGTATATACATATAATAAAACAGTAAAAATATTTTGTCTGTACATTTAGTATTTTTGACTGAAATGGATAGAGGGACACCTAAAAAGAATAATAGAAAGCAAAAATATTTTTTAGGAATTTCTTGTCTGTCTCTCTGTCTGTCTGTCTGTATGTATGTTCGCGTTTCACGCAAAAACTACTGGACGGATTTGAATGAAACTTTTTTTTGTTGTATCGCTATTAAGTCTGGGCAACATATAGGCTATAATTGATTTTGAAAACTGGAACACCTGATGAAGAACCTTAACAGAACAGCTAAACTATAAGAAATATGGAAATGGTGCATTAACAAAAGTCGTTCAACCTGATGAGTATTTTCTGATGACATATAAAAATTGAAGATCTGGAACATCTGATGAAGAACTCCAAGAGACCAGCTACACTATTACATATATGGAAATGGCGCCTTAGCAAAAGTCGTTCAACCTGATGAGCATTTTCTACTGACGTATAAATATTGGAGATATGGAACATCTATTCCTGTTCATCAACATATATTCCCGCGGGACACGATATACCAAAATGGCTGAAATTTTGAATACTGGAGTTTAGGTTACTACAGTTTGGAACACAAAAAGATTTTTCATCTAAGCGAAACTTACGCGGGCGAAGCCGCGGGTAACAGCTAGTAAACTACTATGGAATTAATTTCCCTCAGCGATGTTCCCGTATAGGTTCGGCATCGGGGTCTTCAAGAAAAGAGCCTATCGCTTTCTCAAAGACCTGTTTAGGTCGTTGGTGTCTATGGAGTGCGGTGATTGCTTACCATCAGGGCATCAGGCAATCCGCATGCTCGTTTGCCTACTATTCTATTTAAAAAAATAATGTATTGAATCATCAAATCAAAATATCGCGTGTTCCAGTACTCGCTATGCCTGCTAATCCTATTCCTTGTGGAGATGGGTGGAGCGGTTTGCGGTTTCGTGTTCCCGCGCTCGCTGCACGGTCTACTGGAACTGAGCTTCACCGAGCGAGTGGTGCACGCCTACCGTGACGACCCCGACCTGCAGAACTTCATCGACTTCGCTCAGAGTGATGTGAGTGAATATTTATAGCCGTTGTGGATGTGATCTGACAGTCCATCTGAGTAGTATCACGTAGATATTGGATGTAGCTTACAGTCCACGTGAACCTGTGCACCACAACCTAATATGTACTCGACGTCCCACCACGTTAGATAAACAAAATGTCTTTTTTGCTAACACCTCTTAAATAAAAGAAAGAAAGTTGTCCTTTATTTCAGTGGTCAGTTGGTTGTCCTGGATAACTAACATATTATTCATCGTCTAATGGTTATCATGCCAGAGTGTCACACCTGGGTCGATCCCCTTTCGGGTCACGATGGAAAATGATCTTTTTCATATTGACCTGGGTCTTCGATGTTTCTCTCTCTTCTCTATCTTTAGTCGTATTCCTCGAGACTGAAGGTCGTGGTCATTATATGGAATGAAACACACACAACGACTCTCTTGGCAATTTTAATGGAGTGGTTTGCCATTGCCTTCTCTATTTCACACTCTAGCTGATAATCATCAACCAGAGTGCAGGTTTCCTCACGATGTTTTCCTTCACCGGAAGCAAGTGGTGGTCTATGAAAACCACCATACATGTGTCAGATTGGTTTACAAACTCATGTAGCACGGTTCAGGATTCGAACCCGGGACCTTTGCAGTCACAGGCGGGCGTCCTACTACTCTGTCTCCACCGCTACTAATACTTTATAGCCGTGGAATTTCAAAAGCGGACATATAACACATATTGGATGTGACATACAGTCCATGTTGAGTAATGTGGTGGGCATTAACTAGATATTGGATGTAACTTACAGTCCACGTGAACCTGTGTACCTCAACCTAATATAATCTTCTCGACGTCCCACCACGTTAGCCTAAATGTCTTTCTTTCGTAACACCACTGTAGATATTGGATGTAACTTACACTCCACGTGAACCTGTGTACCTCAACCTAATATTATCTTCTTGACGTCCCACCACGTTAGCCTAAATGTCTTTCTTTCGTAACACCACTGTAGATATTGGATGTAACTTACACTCCACGTTAACCTGTGTACCTCAACCTAATATTATCTTCTTGACGTCCCACCACGTTAGCCTAAATGTCTTTCTTTCTTAACACCACTTGAATAAAAGGCAACATATGATGTATATTTTCAGTTCCATTGCTGCGGTCTTACCTCGGCCGGCTACATGGATTGGTCTAAGAACGAATACTTCAACTGTTCCTCCCCGTCCGTGGAGCGCTGTGGCGTCCCATTCTCGTGTTGTATCAACGCGACTGATATCAGCTCGGGATTGGTTAATATCATGTGTGGTTATGGCGTGCAGAACTTTCCCGTAAGTATTTCAAAGTCAAAATCAAAATACTTTATTGAAACTATTTTTCACGTCGAAAACTAATTATATAATCATATTATTAATCTAAAAGCTACAAACTACTAGCATTTTAACGACCACTGCTGAGAAGTAATGCCGAAAGCCAAAGAAATATTTAGACTGTATCTATCCTATTGAAAATGTCTACCTAATATTTTATTCACTTTTTTGTATGAAAATAGTGTTTCTTTCGCTTAGTTTTAGCGTGAAAGAATGATGAATGCGCTGTGTAGGTTATATTATGATATAAATTCTCGAATTCTCAAATAAAACACGTTCAATTCATTCATTTTTAGATTTCATAATGTATTTCCTGTGATGAATTAATCGAGAAAGTAATTCAGAAATGACTACATGAGTTAATTAAACCAGTAGGTACTATAACTATCCCTCGCCGTGTGTAAATCGATTTAATCAATGCATATAAAATTCTTCTGTTACTGACTGAATAACTAACAGACAACGAACAGCCAAAACTACTGGGCGTAGGAAGCTGAAATTTGGCACATAGGTTCCTTAGGGAGTGTAGGGGAGCACTAAGAGAGGATTTCCTGAAATTCCCATGGGAGACCCATGCTAGTCTAAAAAAAAATGTATTTTTCCTCATCCAGGTAGCGGAAGCCAGTAAGCGTGTGTGGACGAGCGGTTGCATCGAGATCGTTCGACTTTGGGCCGAACGCAACCTCTACACCATCGCCTCTGTAGCTCTAGGAGTGGCTCTATCGCAGCTGTTCGTTATATACCTCGCCAAGACTCTTGAGGGACAGATAGAGTTGCAGAAAGCGAGGTAAGATCATTACACTCTTTTTTGCAATGTGAAAAATCATATGTCCGTTTTGTAACTTCTAGAATGAGATATCCCACTGCTGCCACCAAAAATGTTTTTAAGTAGAACCACTCTACACCATCGCCTCTGTAGCTCTAGAAGTAGCTCTATCGCAGCTGTTTGTTATATACTTCGCCAAGACTCTAGAGGGACAGATAGAGCTGCAGAAAGCAAGGTAAGAACTTTCAGGTCCATTTTGTAACTATTCAAATCAGTCATCTCACTGCTGCCACCAAAGAATGTTACGTTTACACCATCGCCTTTATAGCTCTAGGAGTAGCTCTATCGCAGCTGTTCGTTATATACCTCGCCAAGACTCTTGAGGGACAGATAGAGTTGCAGAAAGCGAGGTAAGAACATTACATTTTCTTTTGCAATGTAAAATGTGAAAATTCTTACGTGTCCGTTTTGTAACTTCTGAAATCAGACATCCCACTGCTGCCACCAAAAAATTTTTGAGTAGAGTTTTATCTCTACACCATCGCCTCTATAACTCTAGAAGTAGCTCTTTGTTATATACCTCGCCAAGACTCTTGTGGGACAAATAGAGTTGCAGAAAGCTAGGTAAGAACTTTAAGGTCCATTTTGTAACTATTAAAATCAAGTCATCCCAAAGCTGCCACCAAAGAATGTTACTTCTACAACATCGCTTGTATAGCTCTAGGAGTGGCTCTATCGTAGCTCTTTGTTATATACCTCGCTAAGACTCTAAAGGGGCAGATAGAGCTGCAAAAAGCTAGGTAAGGACTTTAAAGTCCATTTTGTAACTATTCAAATCAGTCGCCTCTATAGCTCTAGGAGTAGCTCTTTGTTATATACCTTACCAAGACTCTTGAAGGACAGATAGAGCTGCATAAAGCGAGGTAAGAACTTTAAGGTCCATTTTGTAACTTTTTAAATCAGTCATCTTACTGCTGCCACCAAAGAATGTTACATCTACACCATCGCTTCTATAGCTCTAGGAGTGGCTCTATCGCTGCTCTTGGTTATATACCTTGCCCAGACTCTTAAGGGACAGATAGAGTTGCAGAAAGCGAAGTAAGAAATTTAAGGTCCATTTTGTAACTTTTGAAATCGGTCATCCCAAAATCATACCAGTTTTAAAGTAGAATGTAACCTCTACACCATCGCCGCTGTAGCTCTAGGAGTAGCTCTATCGCAGCTCTATCGCAGCTCTTTGTTATATACCTCGCCAAGTATTTAGAGGGACAGACAGAGCTGCAGAAAGCTAGGTTTGTAATGTGGATTTTTTTATAGGTCCGTTTTGTAACTTGTGAAATCAGACATCCCACTGCTGCCACCAAAAAGGTTTAAGTAGAGTCACAGAATTAATATTAGTACTATGTACAGAAAGGAAACTCCCTGCCCCTCCCGCAATATGGCACACCCCCGCTCCTTCCGCACTTTTCTTCCGTTCTTGTGTAACTGTGGGACGTTCGACTATGAAAACGCACACATTGACGTGTTACTGACGTGTTCACGGATATAGTTTCATTTGTAGTAGTACTAGGCATATTTGACGCGCCGTTTCTATGAAGCGCCCGCCCTGTAGTAGAGTGTAACTTCTACACCATCGCCTCAGTGGCTTTAGAAGTGGCTCTATCGCAGCTGTTTGTTACCTTGCCAATACTCGTAACAATTTTTTTACTGCTGACCGTACTTGCGTCAAGACTTGGAGTGACGTCGTTCAGGTCCGACCCAGGTCCTTTTCAATCTGATCGTACCATCTTTTGTCTGTCTTCAACTCTGATAGATCTTTAAAAACTTTAACCCTATACAGAATGACTTAAATCATTGGCATCATTTCTACTAGTGAAAGTACTAATGATTGTGAACAACTTTTTGTATGGGACCGACTCAATTGGACCGAAAAAAAATCTGCTGTTCCATACGTCTTGGGCGAGTAGGTATTGTAAAATGTATGGAACAGCTGATTATTTTTTTTGAGATTTTAGAGTCGGTCTCAAATAAAAAGTTGCTCATTTTCATGAGTACTTTCACCCCCTAGAGAGTTGCAGGTGTTTAAAAAAACATCCTGTATATATATGCTAGAATAAAAACTTATTTTTTTTAATTCCAGATGGCAAACATGAAACAGGGGATCGGCGGGCGCGTACCGCGACGAATGTCGCCGCGCGCTGCTGTAGCACACACACGCACACGCACACACACACGCAGACCCACACAACAGTGATTGTTACGGACCGGACGCGAACGGAACTGATCGTGACGAAATGGAAAGACAGCTGTATATGTAGGTGTGTGCGGAATGCTGTAGCACACACACGCGCATGCACACACAAATGCAGACACACACGGTAACAGTGATTGTTACGAACCGGACGCGAACGGAACTGATCGTGACGGAATGGAAAGACAGCTGTATATGTAGAGGTGTGTGCGGAATTTGTTTTGAAATGCTTTGATGTTTCGTAGTGCCCCTATTGATGTGATTTTCGGAAAAACATTAAAAAAAATCTCAATCATTTCAGTGCGAGAATAAAATCAAACGTAGTGACAAAAAACTTACATATTTGTATGTATAGACATTTGAATAAACGTGATGCATCACATTTCAAAAATCACATGATCTAATCTGTAATTTGTAAAAAAAAATCCAACAGTCTATTTTAATTGTTTGTTTGCATATCCTTGATAATTTTAATCGTTTCAACCGGATTAAATGACAATTGAACGTAGTATTATGCAGGGACTGGATACCGATATTTTCAAAATACCGATATTTTGAGGAAAATATCGATAACGGAATCGATAACTGACGAAAATACCAATATTTGTATCGCTATTATGGTGAACTGGTATAAAAGTATCGATAATTTTATCGATACCTAGTACTGATACCTAGGCTGCGAGGCGACGTTGCTAGATCGTGCACGTCACGTGTACCGCGGCCACCGCCGGCTGGCGCCGAGCGCAGGACGGCACGGTGTGGCAACAGCGCGCGCAAGCGCGTCGCTTCGCTCACATGAGCATTCATTTATTTGATGTTTTGTTGTGGTTCTCGCGCGACCACCTACTTTTGTATGTTGTGAAAAAATTGTGCAAAATAAATAAGACTACTTTAATACGAGTATAAGAATAAATGACAAGTGTGAATTAGAAATAGAGGGTAATAATACTGACAAAGGATATAAAATTAATTTTAATGAATATGCGAAGAGAATTTCATATAGCTTTTGCCCCGCGTGGCTTCGCCCGCGTGAATTTCACACGGGAATAGTGCTTTTTCTCGGGATGTAAGGTACACTATGTCCTTCTCCGTACTTCTAACTATGAGTATGCGCAGAGATAGACAAATTTTTAATCGGATATTTTTACTCGAATAATCATACGAATAAAATTTTATCCGTGGAAATTCATCCGCAGATAATTTATACACGAATAAATCATCCGCGGATAAATTGACCACATATAAATTATCCGTGATATTATCCGTCATTTGAATCCATACTAATATTATAAAAGCGAAAGTTTGGATGTGAGTTTGTGAGGATGTTTGTTACTCAATCACGCAAAATCTACTGGACGGATTTCGATGAAATTTGGTATACGGGTAGAAAAATACCGGGAATAGCACATAGGGTACTTTATATCCCGAAATTCCCAAGGGAGCGAAGCCCCGGGGCGTGGATAGTAACGAATAAATTACGACATCATTTTCATACAATCATTTTAGGTAAGTAATGCTTGTTTGTTTTTGATGTAAAACATCTATCGTCTCGCTTCTGACAATCTATAGGAGTGATTTTGTAGTGTTAAACTTAAACTTAGGGAAGCGCCCTCCGTTTGATTAGACCAAAACGGTCGTTCAAATGGCAAATGTTTTACATCACGATGTGGATAACAAAAACCGACGCTTCCATAAGATCAATTTTGACACTACGAAATCACTCCTACAGATTGTCAAAGCGAGAGGACAGGTGTTTTACATCAACAAATGACCAAGCCTTATTTAACCAAAACGATTGTATGAAAATGATGACGTAATTTATTCGTTATTCAAATGACGGATAATATCACGGATAATTTAATCGTGGCCAATTTACCCGCGGATGAATTTTCACGAATAAAAATTTATTCGGATAATTGCTGTAATAAAAATTTCTTCGAATAATGCCCATCTCTGAGTATGCGTAATTTCAGGAAGATTGGTTTTAGTAGATAAAGCGTGTAACAAACAAACAAATAAATAAACAAACTCAATTTCGCATTTATAATATGGGTACTAATTAAACAGGCTTCTTTTTAATAGCATTATTCACCTCTAAATATATAAATTGCTTTCTAAATTACTAAGTCAGCCACAATTGACGAGCATCTGAATAAATCTATCTTAGCCACTAGTTATCTTCCAGTAAACCACTCTAATAATAACTCAGCACGGTGATTATTTTTTGGCATCTATTTATTTAACATGCATTCAAGCAATAAACTTCTATATTATTGATATATGGCAACAAATAGTAATTCTATTAGCTTCTAATTTTATAACTCATATACATGAATCGAATGGTACTATACGTTACTGTTTCTACATCACCCAGTTGGTTGACTGGTAGAGAAGGCCCTAGGCTTTAAGTTCGCCTTTTACTTTTTTGTAATAAAGTTAAAAATAAATAAATGAAAATAAATGGCCCTCTCTGATTGATGCAAATGGCCGGTCGCTGTCATCTGGCGCACTCGCACTGAATCGTGCGGTGGCCATTTTCACGATAAAAGAATATCTATAAGAACATATAATAAAACAGTAAACATATTTTGTCTGTACATTTAGTATTTTTGACTGAAATGGAAAGAGGGACACTTAAAAAGAATAATAGAAAGGAAAAATTTTTTTTTGAATTTCTTGTTAGTCTGTCTGACTGTCTGTAGTACGCGTTTCACGCAAAATCTACAGGACGGATATGAATGAAACTTTTTTGTTGTATAGCTATTAAGCCTGGGCAACATATAGGCACCTGTTGAAGAACCTTAACAGAACAGCTAAACTATAAGAAATATGGAAATGGTACCTTTGCAAAAGTTTATTAATCTGACGAGCATTTTCTGTTGACTTATAAAAATCGAAGATCAGGATCATCTGATGAAGATTTCCAAGAGACCAGCTACTCTATAAAATAAAGGGAAATGGGACCTTAGCAAAAGTCGTTCAATCCGATGAGCATTTTCTACTGACGTATTAGACAGGACACGGGATAGGACAAAGAGGGACTCGGGGTGTGAGTGGCGGTACACGGGAAATTGTAGATAACGAGCAGATGAACATCGTTTATTGAAAGAAATATCACTTTTGATTTATTTTATCACCGCGACTGTACTACGAGTACCTAATATATTTCCGCCGGACACTGGATAACCAAATGGATGAAATTTTGAGTACTGGAGTTAAGATTACTACAGTTTGGAACACAAAAAGATTTTTCATCTAAGCGAAACTCACGCGGGCGAAGCCGCGGGCAACAGCTAGTATGATCTATTATTTTACATGCTGAGATAATAATATATGATGTTGTAAATTGAAGTTTCAATTTGATTATTTTGAGGAGCTAGTTTTGAAGCTGTAAAATGTAAAATGGTAATAAGTTGTAAAATCTGTGGCTGAATTAGTAAATTACGTGGCAATTTACAAATTAGAAAGACAAGTTAAAATAACCGTTGATCTTTAATTGACGCTTACTTTAAAATATTTAATGGGCGTTGTAAAAAAGACGAATTAGTATATTAGAGGCTAAAGCATTTCCCCGTTGCTTAGTTATAAAAAGAGAAGGTTGATCACGGGGCCAAATAAAAATTCTGTGGCTGGACTTATTATTTCTCTTATCGACCGAGCGAGCGCAGCGAGCGAAGCGTCTCAGTTTCCACTAGCCGAAAATTCTTTTGTCTGTCCGGATGTTATCGCCTACAGGTCGCATTTCTGAACCGATTCTCATGAAATTTTGCAAGCAGGTTCGGTAATTTTATAGAATTTTTTAGTCGAGCCAGTTTTTCGAAATTTTAAAAAATGGCCGAAATATATAAAAAAAAACCTCATATCTCAGCTATTTAAAAAATAATTCAAAAATGTAATTAGACATTTTTGTTATTCTTATTAAGACGCATTTTTTTTGTTTGAACAACATAGTCAAATTCAATAAAACCGTTATAAATCCATATGTTATAAATTCTCATACGATAGTTCACAAAAAAATCAATAGATGGCGCAGCAAAGCTTTTAATACTCGCAAAATCGCTAATACGTTTACAAGAGTGACTTGATTTATTAAATAAAATTAAATGGTTCTTAAAAATCATATGGCTTTTTTTGTCTTGCTTGTATTTATTTGGTTAATGGTATTGTATTGTGGATTGCTTTGCATGGTAGAATTATCTTGAACACTTGAAATAAATCTGATATCAAAAAACTTCATTGTATGATTAGAATCCTATTATAAAAAAAAGTAATATATATATATATGTAGGTATTATATATATATTACTTTTTTTTATAATAGGATTCTAATCATACAATGAAGTTTTTTGACCTACTAATCAGAGAGATTCGATTTCAAATTGAACTTTCTTTTTTTAACTTTAATTTTGTTGCGCAAATAACATATACATACATATAACCAATAGGCACCATGCATTTCTGACGACTGACGACCTCCGTGGCCTAACGGTCATCACAACGGTCGGCTACACCAGAGGTCCCGGGTTCGATCCCCGGTCGAGTCAAGATGGAAAATAATCTTTTTCAGATTGACGTGGGTTTTGGATATTTATCTATATGTATTTGTTATAAAATATAGTATTGTTAAATTAGCATCCCGTAAAGTCTTGAACTTACGTTGGGGCTAACTCAATCTGTGTGATTTGTCCGTCTATATTTTTTACTACTACTCCGCTGGCTCAGTGACCCCAAAGTGGATCTTGGCCTCCGAAACGAGAGAGCGCCATAGACTCCTATTCTGCGCGGTGGCTTGCCAGTTGACCGCTCCCAGCTCACGCAGATCAGCCTCCACTGTTATTTTTTAATATATTATTATTTATATTATTTGAGGCAAAAAAGGCAGGTTTCAGTATTTTTTTTGTGGTATTGACCAACCACAGGAACATGTTTGGGCTTATGGGTAAAATATAAGAACTTTTTACTTTCTTTCCAGCATTGGTAGATTGGTTTCAAAACTCTTTTTAGCCAGGGACACGGTAAAATATCGGTTATTTCGTGGAAGGGCTCGCGAGGTCTACTGTTCTGACAGAACCACTAGTAATATTAGTTAGGATTAGGATTTAATCATTTGGATGAAGATAAAAGAGAAGAAATTGAGTCGTTAATTCATAAATATACATCAGTTTTTGCTAAAAATAAATATGATATAGGAACTGTGATCAGACACGAAGCTAGAATAGATTTATTGGTAGACAGATATTGCAGTAAAAGAACTTACAGATGAATGGTAGAAGCTAAAAAATAAATAGAACAAAAAATAGCAAAACTATTAGATAAAGTTGATAGAAGAATTTTATAGTCCATTTGCAGCACCTGTAACTTGGGCATTTAAAAAGGACAACAGAAAGTCGAGATTATTGTATAGATTTCAGAGATTTAAATAAAATAGTAGTACCGCAAGCTCAACCTTTTCCATTGAATAATGATGTAATGGCTAAAACCAGGAATTGTAATTTTTTTTCAACGTTGGACATAAATTTTGCATTTTGGTCTATACCCTTGAGAATAGAAGATAGGAAAAAGACAGGATTCGTTACAAAGGAAGGACATTTTCAATGGAAGTGACTGCCATTCATTTGGATAAAGAAACTTCTCCAGAAAATTTTCAATCAATTTTGATTAATATATTAAGAGAGTTTAAATTAACGGATTTTGCAGTAGATTACATAGATGATATATATATATTTTTTCTAAAACATTTGATGAACATATTGATCATTTGAATCAATTATTAGAAGCTATCAGAAAAGAACGATTTAGATTAAAATTTACAAAATGGACCTTTGGATCAGATTCAGTAAAATATTTAGGACATAATATATTTCAAAATAATAGTGTGATGGTCTACCATTAAAAGATAATTTGGTTTCCATAAATAACTTTCCTGTTCTGAAAACTCAACAAATGTGCGACAATTTCTGGGAAAAATAAATGTTTACCATGAATATATTCCAAGAAGTTCTATTATATAAGACTCATTGAATAATTTGCTCAAGAATGAAACAGAAATTTATTTGGACTGATGAATATACTGATGCGTACATAGAAGGAATTGGTGCAATTTTGGAACAGGTACAGCCTCGCATGGCTATAAAGAAAACCTGTAGCTTATTTTTCAAAAAAATTTAACACTGCTTAGAAAAAGAAGAAGGCTATTTATTTAGAATCTTTAGCCATTAGAGAAGCCGGTTCCGGCTAACAACACACGTGAAATTATCCGTATTCAGACTATTTCTGCCACGTTAATTTTTAATCAAATTATTAAAAAAAGCCGTGAGATATTGGCTGATAGGTAAATCATTTACGGTTTATATATACAGACCTTTGGAAAATATGAATTTAAAATCAAAAACTGACGAAAAACTAGGAGGATTTATCGTATGTTATTTATCAAAGTATAACTTTGTTGATATAAAATATGCACCTAGAAAAAAAATTAGAGAGCTTATTTGTCTCAGTAGAAATCCAGTATTAAGTCAGATGAAATCGAAGATGAGCAATTAAAAAATTACAGTGATTTTTCATTAATTTACAAGATATTTCTATGAATCAAGTAAAAAACGACGAAGTTCAAAATAATAAAAACAAGTTTATACTTATATTTGAAAAAGGTAGGAAAACAAACTGAGAAAATAAGTAATATCTGAAGAGTTCAGTTTGAGACTTTTTAAAAAAGATACATTAAAATATATATGTCATATTGGAGATTAGACAAATGCAGAAGACGGTTAGTTCAATCAATTTATCAGGAAGATCTGTAGGAATCTGATGTGAGATTTGTATCCTAATTCTAATATCCTAATTCTTATAATATTATAAATGCGAAAGATTGGATGCTGAGTGTGTGAGGATGTTTGTTACTCCAATCACTCAAAATCTACTAGATGGATTTCGATGAAATTTGGTATATGGGTAAAGAAAAATACCGAGAATAGCACATAGGGTACTTTTTATGAAAAAATTCCCACGGAAGCGAAGCCCGGGGCGTGGCTAGTCAAAAATAAATCAAAAGGACAAAACAGAATTTGAAAGTATGTCTCATTTAGGTCCAGTAAACAGACCTTTTGAGATAATGTTCATCTAGACACAATTGCTAGTAGTTTTGGAGGCTCAAGAGTCTACAAAAAAATATTTACATCTATTAGTAGATCATTTTACTAGAGATGCTTTTATTCTGACATCGAAAACCCAGACTGCTAACGATTTTATAAAACTTGTCTTAAGAATAACAGATGCAGATAATATTGGTATAATACTTACTGATATTATTAATTCAAATTTAAGAGACGAGGGAATTCCTCTGATATTTACAACAGTAAATTCACTATTTTCAAACTGGTCTTAATGAAAGGTTGAATCAAACATTAGTCAACATTAGATGTAGAATAAATGAAATTAAAACAAAAAGAGCTTGGGCAACTTCTAAAGCACAAGAATGTGTAAATAAATACAACGAAACTATTCACACAGTTACTGGAGTTTCACCGGATTATCTTCTATATGGTAGAAGATTTTATAATATTACCTAAGGAGTAGAAGTGAAAAAAAAATCGATAATGATTTGTTGGAAGACAGATTGCATTAAAGAACATTTTTAAAAATCACATGATTAAAACAAAAACTCTCTTCCGACTAAAAGAAAACAGGCAAAAGTATGATTTTGAGAAGTTGACGATATGGTTTATGTGGAAAACGGAAACAAAGAGGGTCTAATCTTTTTCATATTACAAAACTAATTCCAGTATTAAATGAATAATGAGTAATGAATGGATGAGTGTATAAGTAATATAAGAAAATTTTCTATAAGAAAAACTTCCCGAATGGGAGAGATGTAAAAGAATATTAATCCTTTAATTTTATAGGTAAGAAGGTTTCCTTTGTTCTACTCTTGATCCATTGTTTGCGTATTTTACGTCTAGCAAATTGTTTGCGTATTTAATTATTGTTTCGTATAGAGAATCTCCATCACTATACATACAGCGCGACAACGCCGCCAGTATAATGGGGAACTTTTGAGCCAGGTACGATGCGGGGTGACCTATTAGACAATTATTTTTTTTAACGAAGCATGTTGCTGATACTTTTCTGTGTAGACTTTTTCTACGAAGCATGTTGCGGATATTTTTCTGTACTCTTTTTGACGAAGCGTGTTGCGATTATTGTTTTAATTTCTTATTACATTTATTTACGATATTGAAATTTTATTTACATTTCCAGAAAACGACGTAATACAGTAAAAACTAAAAACAAAGGCACGAAAGCACACCTAAAAGGTATTTTATCGGTATTATATGGGTATTTCGAGTATCGGATATCAATACTGATAATTTTGGAACTGAAATAAATATCGGTACCAAGTATCGATATATCGATACCAAAATATCAGTACCAAGTATCGATATATCGATACCAAATTATCGATACCAAGTATCGATACTATCGATACCAAAAATATCACTACCTGTATCGATATTTCGATATCGATATTTCAAAAATATCGGTATTCCAGTCCCTGGTATTATGACTGTGCCATCAAATATGTGCGGGAAGTGAAAACAGAACTATGCCAGAAGTGTTTTACTATTGTATCGTTACATTACATAATAGTAAATAAATAAAAATGTAGAAAAAACTCATTAACAAATTCGTTTGCTAGAGCCCATATTTTAATTAAAATCGGCATAAATGTTGTTTAAGGGAGACGTGTGGCGCCATCTATCACGCCACAACGTCAACACCAAAAGTGTCAAGATAAATAGTCCATAATGCTCAACACAGATGGCGTTGTGACTGACTGAAACGCGGTGTTGTTATTCGCAATATTCGACGTGTATATATACAACTCTCCGACTCTTAGATATGTGATTTTAATAAACTAGGTTTAGTAATCGTTATTATTTTTTATGTAGTATATAAATAAGGGTCAATTACATTATTTGTTTTGATTATATACTTTAGTTCTTGCTATAAATATAACAATGCTCCCTAAGGCCAGTTCACAGGATCTTACATTATCAATTATCAATGTATATAAAACTAGACGCGCCCCGGGGCTTCGCTCCCGTGGGAATTTCAGGATAAAAAGTATCCTATGTGCTATTCCCGGTATTTGTCTACCAGTATACCAAATTTCATCTAAATCCGTTAAGTAAGATTTTGCGTGATTTAGTAACAAACATCCTCACAAAGTCACAAACTTCACATCCAAACATTCGCATTTATAATATTAAGAAGGATATTAGATGGATTCTACTGTTACTGAGTGACTGACAGAAAAGACAAAAAGTACAGCCGAAATTACTGTACATAGGAAGCTGAAATTTGGCATGTAGGTTCCTTAGCAGTGTAGGACAGCACTTAAAAGAGGATTTCCTGAAATTCACACTGAAACATAAGTCACGGGCTAGTGTTAATGATATTAATCAAATAAATCGGTAAAAAGAAGAACTGACCCTTTATTCATAACTAAAAATGTGTGTGTATCCAAAATTATAAAATATCCATGACATTCTAAATGTATGTACGTTAAGATTTCAAACTTAAAATGTAGTTGATGTAGTAAGGCGTTGTATACAATAGTGGTAGTTTTATATTTCATACATCACATTTTCATACAAACATTACTAAAAATATAAAAAAAATGCTACAGAACTTCGTCCAAGGCCTTTTTTGTTGAGCCGACTTCATCCAATCGACTCGTTACATAGCCGAGCGTTTCACCATGGTTTCATTCAATATCCAGCGCGCCTAATGGCGTTTCCAAGGCTGTATTTTTCAAATTCGAATCATCGAATTAAGGTTCATTGAATTTGAAAGAATCTGACTTTGTTTCATGTAATTTTTGTGTAAAAATTTAGTAGAGTTACAATCTCTTTCGTGTATTGTGTAGTAAATTGTGTCAATCCACGGGAAAAAGCGGCACCTAATGGTCGTTGGCACTTACGACATTGTGCTTATTACGAGCTAAGAAAACTCTCGTATGATTTCTTTTTCTAAACGTCTTAAACGCCAACGACCATAAGGTACGTTTTCTCGTGGAGAATAACACAATTCTCATCAATTGCTTACCCACTGCCAGTGTGCCAATACTCTTTTTATAATATCGCGAATTAATTTGTATTTTTATCTCCAATCTTCAAAACATTATTTTCTAGTGTTATATCACTGGTGTCAACATTTTTCTCTCTTCTCTATGGTAATTTATCCTATTGTAATATTATAAAAAGCGAAAGTGAGTTTTGTTTGTTTGTTTACCTCTTCACGCTTTATCTACTGAACCAATCTTCCTGAAATTTTCGTATACATACACGCCGCTGGAGAGAGTACGGAGAAGGACGCATAGGGTACCTTTCATCCCGGGGAAAAGCACTGTACCCGTGGGAAATTCACGCGGGCGAAGCCGCGGGCGAAAGCTTTAGTCTATTTATATACGAAACTTGTATATATACACATAGTATGTACGTTGTGTAGATTTACGAATTAAAATCACATACTTCAATTAGATTACCGCTAAGCATTTTATATATTTTGATTACGTGCGTATCTCTTATGGCATTTAGTTAATTCTATACCAAGGAGTAGATTTTTTTAATGTCGTGATAATCTCGTGTCTCAATGGTATTTGAGTAGTTGTGTGTACACAGTCAGTTATTATTATAACTATTAAAAAACACTAATCGAATCCTCATAGAGAAATTGTGTAGTCCAAAATGGAAGACGCTATTTTTATTAAATGAAAAATTGTAAATGAAATTCTGTTTTTCACCTTTGGGTCTTATGATTTTGGGCTCTGTCTACCCCGTAAGAGGGAAACAGACGTGCTAATATGTATGTGTGAAAAATTTGTACGGGACCAATGTTGAGAAGTCATAATCCATATTCTGGATCACTTATATTGCACTGTACAGTTTCTCTTATGAATTAAATGTTATTAGTTAATTATCTAAAATTTGGCTTTGTTAATGGTATATTGTGTTTTTGGATCTCGGATCTACTTATTCTAGAAGGTAGGATTTTTAGGACTTCAGTTTTGTTCGCAAAAGTTGTACAATAATATCTCAATTTTGCCCGTAACTTTTTGTTACACCATTTCAATACTGAGGATTTTGGTAAAAATGGCTTCTATTGGCCCTATAAAGAACCCTCCCTAGTTTTCTTAAATATCTGCTATTAGCAGACACAGACCAGTAAAAGTTTTATTATATGTATTGATGCTTCAGAGTATTTAAAAACTGATAATTAAGCTCAATGTATTTTTTGTGATTTAGAAAAAAATGCATTTTATTTGCATTTTTTTGTAATATGTAAATTTTAGCCATTGTGATATTTATTTTACTAGTGTCTCGACTCTTGGCTCTGTCTACCCCGTAAAGTTAAAGACGTGATGATATCTGTTTATTTTAAGCTTACCACATTTTCCACTATTTGGCTTTGTACATAAATTGTTCCCTATTTGGGATGTCCCATATATTGGGCGTATATGTTTTATGTGCAATATATTATGATTCTGCGTTTGGTTTGGAATGTGGAGTTTAATTCCTGACCAGAAAATTAAAATACCTGTATTATGCTAGATGTAACCTCTAGTTACTTTTTGAGTTACCTCAAAAGGTAAAAATGGAACGGGTGTGACGCAGAATGTGCACTTCGTAAAACGTACACTCGACAAAAGATGTGCATTTCGCATTTAGGTATGTTAACAATTTTCTGAAAAAGTGCTCATTCTACGAATTGCTCATTCTACGAAGTGCTCATTCTGCGAAGTGCACCAAATGCGAATCTTTTGTCGAAAGTATGTTTTGCGAAGTGCACATTATGCTTTAGACCCAATGGAACGCTTATAGGATCAATTTGTTGTCCATCTGTCTGTCAATCCTTTTTCTCAGCAGCATGAGGTGTCAAATTGAAATTTACGGTTAAAACGGCCACTTTGATAAATTAGAATATGATTTATTTTCCATTTCCTAAACATTTATAATGAACCGTATGTATGGGAGAATAAGGCTCATTTCTACGATTTCTTTCAGCTAAAACTAAATCGAAAATGTTTTCTAATATATGGGTAGAATTTTTGCGGGTTTTTCTAAGTTGCTATCATACATTAAAAATGTATGTCGCTGTTATAATGTAATTTATTTTATAGTGATTTTAGTTTTCTTGGTCGGGATATGATGTAGTCAATGGAATATAGTCTATTTTGTATATTTATAAGTTCTATTATTTTATAATAGTTTAAAAAATCCTTACGTTACGGACAAACCTGGGTAACGTAAGCTATATTTCAGAGAAATTCACTTGTTTTTTTTAATTTTGTGAAACATCTACTAAAATATAACCGCCTAAATGAAAAAAAAAAACTTAGTCACTTGATTGTAGAATCTCGAAGCTAAATATTTCTATTTGAAAGGCTGGAAACTAAATTTGACAGTCAAAATTGTAAATATAGTTGGGATGGAGAATATGAGGAATGTTCTGATAATATCGTTTCTTCCCTCACTAGTTAGCGCTCCTGTCAAGTGAGGTCTGTCAGATGGTACAATCCTGTCATTTGAATTTGACAACTGATGACTGTTGTACTATCTGACAGATACCCTCATTTATATCCAAGAGGGTTTGGATAGGTCGTTATTTAGAGCGGGAAGGAGTGTTTTAATAACCAATAGAATTTCGCTATTCAATATTCGTTAATGAAATCCTATTGGTGGATTTACGAAACACGTCTCTCTGTTAGAGTGACCGACCCTATTGCCAGTATATTTGGAGTAGCGTTGCAGGACTATCGATAGTTGACCTTGAAAAAATAGTCATACTATCGATAGGCCTATCGATAGTATTGATATTGTCAATACTATCGATAGTATCCATAGCCAATAGTTTGCAATACTATTGGCTATCGATACTACCATCTATGCTTCCCATCACGCAAGATTGAGGTCAAACGCACACAAACTAGATACATGGCTGTTATTTAACAAACCAAATATAATATTGTGTCATTTTAGTAGCGATATAAGTAGGTTATTATTATAGTGTAAATATTTTGTCAATGTTAGGAAAATAGGCGCTTTAAGTCAAACTGTTATGATCGTATTGCGTTTTCTTCATCGCAAAATATATAGTCTATTTATAAACAAGTTAATTAACACTTTAAGCCTATTTTAGTTGAAACATGTTTTGTCCCTTTCTCTCTTTCCAATATTTGTCATTGAAAGAACGAGACAAAACTGTTTTAACCTGAGATATGCTTAATGTTCGTTAATGTTTCAAAGATGTCAGCTGCATTACGCGTGTATACAGTCTGTCTCAATCACTTACTTTGTGTGTGACAGACATGGGAAGGAAACCCTTTTAGTCTCTTCTTGTCTCTCCGAACCACGGGACCCTGGGTTCAATTCCCGGTCAGGTCTAGATGAGTAAAATTGTCTTTTTCACATTGGGCTGTTTCTT